>PNEQ01001329.1:138090-154280 GCA_003012365.1 Medauroidea extradentata
TAAAATGTTTCAAATCGCAGCCTACAACATTGTTGTACACTGTGAATTTTTTTCGGTTTGGTATGTTAGTCGGTTTTAATGGCGTGCATAAAACCGTAAAGTGCAAATTTTGACGCTTACGACTCATTACGCAAAAACTATAAGAGATAAAAAAATTTCCTAAGAGGAAGATTTAGTCACAATTTATGTCTAAAATAAGGAAAAAAATGTCTGGTACAAATATAAAAATAATAAAAGGCGTTGAAAACTGAGGTGAACCGCCCCCTTAAGAATGGGGACTGATTAGGCAGAAATGCAATTTATTTCAAATGCAGCAGATCATTAAAATCTGAACATAATTTTTTTAGGGAAAAAACTGGACAATCCAGAAGTGCAAGCCACAACAATTTCGGGGAAAAATTGTCATGTAAAACCAAACCTTAGAGGTTCTGCTCCTTCGATACACACCAAATACATTAGTACTTAAATTGTTTTGTTTTGTGTTATAGCAAGTACTTGAGGAAAATAACGGGTTTATTTAACCCACGAAGATGCGTGATAACACCGATGTCACGCTTGCTTATAGTTGGCAACACTGCAAGTAACGTGGGTTTGACGGTGATAGTGGGGCAGTGTATATAGTGGATGATGTGTAGAGGAAGGGGGGGGGGTCAGTGGCGTGTGCCCGGGGCAGGGCAGTCATACACCGCGGTCAGGCGCCTAGTCTATTATCTGCCGCCGGACACGACGCTCCCTTCCTGTCTGTCTGTCAGGGTCAAGGTCAGCCTGCCTGCCTGCCCTCTATCTCTGCTCGCTAGTGTTGCCAGGTCGTGGGACTCTGTACATGTAAGAATTAAATATGGGATAATGGGATTTTTATTGTAAATATTAATGTTGTGCAACATTTAATCCCAACCTTATTTGATAAGCTATTACGAGCTTCGTATTATCGGCTAAGTATTTTTAGTACTTGCGTAATCGCGGTACGTTTGTGTGTTATATGTATTTCAGTGTTCTTGGGGATCATTCGCATTACTGCTTTACAGTGTTCTAAATTTTGTTTAGTAAATACTATATATATAATATATAAGTTATATATATATATATATATATATATATATATATATATATATATATATATATATATGTTAATGTAAAGTGTGTACAGTAAATAAACATTTTGAATAACTTGGCTGAATAATTTACTGCTAAACGATGATGGTATTAATGATGAGTGTTTACGAATGCAGTCCATGCAGTATGTTGTACAAATTTAGGTCAATTAAAAAAAGTATTCTATCTCGAGGAAATATTTTTTTCAGGCATAGGATTTTTTTTGTGCTGCAATGGAACTTTTGCATCTAGAGCATGGTATTTGTACTGCTCTTGCCCTGGCGACACTGCTACACTCGCACACTGGGTAGAGACGGGCATAGGTCACGTGAATACATAGTTGGAAACTGGGACAGCGATAGCAAGGCTGTCGCGGCTGTGACGGAAGTTAATCGATACAGTCGCTGTTATTTGTCTAATTACAGTACATCGGCGTCTATCAGTATCATTTATCTCTACATAGACTGAATTTTTTAATTGTCGTTAACTGCAATCGACGCATTTTTGTAAAATTGAGTAACGTAGTTCGTGCTACGTCGTAAAAATATTGATTTCTTTCATTGTATCTAACCAAGGGATACTTTTTTGTCATGATAGTACTGATACTTCTCGCAAATAAATAATTATTTTGACCTCACAGTTTACATGCACGCTTAAGTGCAAGTCAAAGCCGTGAGTTCCTCTTCATGTAGGCTGTAAATTATAAAAATCTAACTGAAATCACGCCACAACAATGAACATTAAAGCACAGAGCAACTTCATAAACCCTTTTTTTAATATTTACTTTCCCTTAGTTACTCCCTGTGATATAAGATAGTATTCACTACTCACGTGATCAGGAGATAGTGGCTTTAGCCTGCACCTGCATGTAAACTTGCAAGTCCATTATCCGCGTATACAGGGCAACTGTGTCTCACAGTACACGAAACACATCATTTATGTGACACAACTGTCAGTTATTAGTGAAATATAATACTGCTGCCCATTTCGCGCTTAATACATTAGTTTGTCAAACGTAACCATTCTTCGCGCCATTTCACTCCGCGGCGAAAATGGCGACCAGTGACCAGTACAAAATTCAAATGAAAAAAAAAATCGTGGAAGCCCACTAACTGTTGTTGACTCCCACTAGCGCTTGCGTGGCGGTGGCGCGAACTAACACTGTGTACCCAGTACTGCTCGTTGAGTTGACAGGACATACATTTCAACACATGTAGCCTATGTTAGTCTGCGCCCTCTCGACTCGTCACGTGTGTCATTTCACGTACATTTGCGCACTCGTGTATCGGCCAAAGGCAAGTGCTGAATAGAGTGAAATCACGCTCAGCTGAGCGTGTTATATATGTTATATACAGCGTACGTACACACATAGGAACACACCAATACATACATACGCTTAGAAGGTGTTGATGAAAATGTGTACTTTGATTGCTTGTAAAACAGCGTGGTAATCGTAACATATAAAATGAAGTGTCCTGACACTCACTCACTCACTCCACTCACTCACTCACTCACTCACTCACTCACTCACCAACGCACAGCCCAAACCGCTGGACCTAGAACCATGGAATTTTGAAGGAAGCTTCCCCTTGGTCCCACTAAGAATGGATTTTTCGAAATTCGGTAATTGAGGGGGTGAAAAGGGGTGAATTGTGTTTTCAAAGAATCCCTGATATCTCATTAACCGGGAAAACTATCACAATTTTTTTTTTACTTCATAATATTGCCCAAAGAAATGCTTATTGGCGAATATTTAGATTTTGCGAAATTCTAATATTAAGGTGTTGAAAAGCCGTAAGATGTGTTTTTTTCTTTAAAATGATGCTTAAGTAAATATCTAAAATTAATTTTTTGAATTTTTCGAAATTCTTCCTTGAAAGCTCTTAAAATATATATAACGTGTTTTAAATAAATTCCGCTTATCTCCTAAACCAGTGGAAATATTGAAATGGTTTTTTCTTTAAAATAAATCTTACATAAATATAAAAAAAGTAACTCCAGGATTTTTCGGAATTCGTCCTTGAAATCTGTTAAAAAAATAAATTTTGTTTTTAAATAATCACCTGTACCGCCTATACCCGTTGAGATATCGAGATGATTTCTGATAAGAATGAAGCTTATATAAATATCTACAAATCTAATTCAGTATTTTTTGAAATTCGAAAATTAAGGATGTGAATGTGAAAAGCAGTAAAATGTTAGTCTCCCAAAAAAGAGAATGATCATGGCGAAATAATTCAACAGTTGTTTCTTTTCGCCAACTTACTCATAAATAAAACCTCTTTGGACTGTAGCCACTACATACGAAAGAATTATCACGGCCTGCCTTTAAGCATTCATTAAGGTATTGTATAAAGTTTGTGGTGTGGGAAGGGTGGGGTTACGGGTTTGTATCCTGTGCAAGACTTTGCGATGGGAATTACTGTGACGTCATACGAGCATATTGCGCGCGCTCTTTACACTGAGCTAAGACAACTTATAGTTCACTGTTATTGAGTACGCTAGCTGTTAAATGCCTTCATCACATATTTTATCCAGAGTTACTGTTTACATGACATAATTTCACGCGGACGAAGCCGCAGCCGGCCAGCTAGTTATATGTAATGCAATAATGCAAGTCCATTGCTCCCGTGCATCGTTTGCTGCCTACCTGTAAGGCTATATATTTTGTACGAATTTTCCATTTACTCGAAAACGTTTCAATTGATGGTGTTGTGACACTAGAAATTCTTGCAAAATAAGACTTGGTCTACCCCATTGCCTACTGAAGGTGAAAGGTTACTTGAAAGCGTTTTTTACAGATTGCAGATCTTACTATTAAAACTCGCTGCGGAAGTTATTTCTCCTTACTGTTGATTATTCTTACAAATGTGGATTTCTGGTTTCAATTTTCGATTACGAATTTCCTCAAGATTGCGACAGCCAAAAACTTTCACTATAATACTTTTAGTTCACTTTTACATGGACTCATCTCGCATAGTTTGTACAATCCTGTCGTTAACACAGTGTATGTACACGTAGACATACATACATACATCAGCATACGTGTCACAATGAATTTGTTCATGGGTGAGGCTGTAGCAAGACATTGGAACGTATTGCTCTGAAATGCTGTTCTGTTTAACATCGTTTCAAGGTTAAGTTTACTTTATACATTCTTAACATGTTGCATTTTTGTTGTGATATCAAGTTATGGTAATACTATTTCAATGTTGGAAAATTACTTTAAACAAAATGCTGATCGTAAGGTTAAGTTGATTTTATTTTAAATTGAAGTTGCGGTGTGAAGAGTATCCAAAATTACAGTAACTTCAGTATTGATGTGAGTTAAGTTTTCATTATTCTTGCAATTAACATAGTGTAACATTCCATCAACGTACTGTTGTTAAGCTGTAGAACAAACACGCATTCTCCTTCTATTTTCTAGTTGATAGAATATTGTTAGATTGCATTTGCAACAGTTTTTGTTGTGATTCTGACGAAAGTAATAATGTTGGGGAATCTGCTAATGTTATTTATGAAGAATAACGAGGACTCATTTGATTCCTTGCATTTTTAATGATTCAGAAATACCGGTAAAGGCAGATTTTTTTATATTAAACAGATGAACGAAACACGATAAATCTGTCTGTTTGAGCTGATATTTGGAATTCATTTTCCGTGAAGTCAACCGAACACAAAATTCGAGAATGTTAAAATCCAAATGTAATACTGTATTCGAAATAACTGAGTTTCGCAAGAATGGAAAGGACTAGGACTTTCAAACATTCAAAGAATTGTTTCGGTATATTTTTAAATAACTCACATTGGTTGGTGGCTTTTTTATCAGCTCTAATCGATAATTTTTTCAAACTTTATTTTAAACTAGCATGAAGTCACGTATGTCTGTCACGGGAATATATTATTATTTTGCATGCGCTCGGTACGTTTGAATATAAAAATATTATGTTCGCGTTTTTTTTTTATTTTGGAATTCCATTATAATGTACTAACTGTAAAACAAATGCGGCGGAGGAAAAGCTGCATAGTTTAATGTAACGGTAATATCGTATTACAACTAAAAATACGGCGTGCAAATTGCCTAAATTGTAGCTGCACAACACACGCGTCTTAGTTCAGCGAAACACTGCATCGTGAAAGTCGTTGTTGCACATAGCTGAAGTGTAGGCAACCTAAGTTTACAAATACCACTCTGAACATTAAATTTATCTGTGCTACAGTAAGGTCGCGTTTTTTCCAACCACAGTATAAACCGACCAGCAAGCAGTATTCTGTGTCGTCGCTAAGATCACGTTACTATGACCTAAGGTCAAATAACCCGAGCTTTTGATGGTGTAACGTTTGTATGTATGATACTTGGACCTGTCTGAACTAACATCAGGGCGCCTCGGGTGAAGAAGAGAACAGTGCAGGTGAACAAGTACAGATCAATTGTTTGTTGGCGTAAAATGTATTAAGGAAGTTAAATATGCGAGTGTTGAAGTTACCAGCATCGGAAGTAAACATTCTGCACATGAGTTTTGTAAGAAAAGATTTATGCTCTGTCTATTAATTTTTATTGCTGGAAAAAAATGTGTGGTAAATGAACTATTACAGCCGCAGACTGTGGTGGGCAAATATAGGCGTGGAGCTATGCGGTATAACTGAGATAGTGTACGTTTTGAATTTTAACGTGAATTTCTTGTGTCACGATGAAACTGTTTTCCCCGGAGCATGTTTGAAAAGTGATGTTGCTGAGTTGAGATAGTCGTGAGTGTTGTATGTGCATATTGCATCGACGTGCATGTCTAGTCCTCCCTGCTCGTCTGTCTTCAGTAGCGTGTAGTTGTGTCCACGTGTGTCCCTGTGGTGTTCATGGGTGGAGCTGCCGTCGTCGTGGGACCCAGGATGACACGTGACTTCTTGTTTGCCCCAGTTGCGGCGCGGGCGAGACGATGAGGCGTGTGAGGAACATCGGCGTCCTGGCGCACATCGACGCCGGCAAGACGACGACGACAGAGAGGATGCTGTACTACGCGGGCACGACGCACTCCATGGGCGAGGTTCACCGCGGCAACACAGTCACAGACTTCCTCGAGCAGGAGCGTAAGAGAGGCATCACCATCGCCTCGGCCGCCGTCACGTTCCACTGGCGGGGACATCGCCTCAACCTGCTCGACACTCCAGGTCACATCGACTTCACGGCTGAGGTAGAACAGACATTGGCCGCCATGGACGGCGCCGTCGTCGTGCTGGATGGCTCTGCTGGCGTCGAGGCTCAGACCGTCACTGTCTGGCGACAAGCCAGCAGACATTCCCTCCCGCGTCTCGTCTACGTTAACAAGATGGACCGCCACGACGCAGACTTCGACATGAGTGTTCGCTCCGTCCAGTCCAAGTTCCACATCCCCGCCATATTACTTCAGCGACCCATCCTGGGGAATGGCATCAATGGTATCGTCGACCTAGTGACGTTGGAAAAGTTGCTCTGGGACCCAGCCACACAGGGTAAACAGTACACAGCTGAGAGACTGGACGTTGGTAAACACGGCGACTTGTGGGAAGATGCTGTGAAGCGGAGGGCTGACCTAGTTGATAAGCTTGCAGACACTGACGATGAACTGGCAGAGTTAGTGATTCAAGAGGAAAGTGTGGACAGTATCCCCGCTGAAAGAATCTGCGAGGCCATGAGGAGAGTGACTGCCAAGTGCGATGGTGTTGCAGTTCTGTGCGGCAGTTCTTACAAGAATATCGGTGTGCAGCCTCTCCTGGACGCTGTTGTGCAGTATCTCCCTTCTCCTGATGAAAGGAACAGAGAGCTGCAGGAAGCATTCGGCGACAACTTGTGTGCCAGGGCGTTCAAAGTCATGCACGACGATCAGAAGAAGGCTGTTACCTTCCTGCGCTTGTTCACGGGTAAGCTGACGAAAGGCAAGAAGCTGTACAACGTAAGCCAGGAGAACTCTGAGGTCGCCGGCAAGGTGATGGTGCCGTACGCAGACAGCAGCGAGGAGGTGGACTCCGTAGAGGGAGGCAACATCGCCGCAGTGACGGGCCTCAAGGCTGTCATGACGGGAGATCTGGTGTCGTCGAACGCGAGCAGCGCGGCCGCGGCACGCAGGACGGTGCAGAAGAAGTTCGGCGACGACGTAGCTGAGCGCATGTTCGCGAATACTTGGAGTGCGCCGGCCCCGGTGTTCTTCTGCTCGGTCGAGCCGCAGTCTCAGGCGTACCAGAGCTCTCTGGAACAAGCGCTGGAGCAGTTAGGACGCGAGGACCCTAGTCTACGTGTCAGCTTCGACGAGGAGACAGGTCAGACGGTGCTGGGCGGCATGGGTGAGCTACACCTGGAGGTGGTGAGGAACCGTCTGGAGTCCGAGCACGGCCTGGACGTGGAGCTGGGTCCGCTGCAGATCGCCTACCGCGAGGTTCTGAGTGGCGAGGCACGTGACACGTTGTCGGTGAGGCAGCGCATCGCGGCGGGCACGCACTCTGTCACTCTCGTCATGTCGGTGCGGCCAGAGGACGACGAGGAGGGCCAACAAGGTCAGGCAGAAGTACAGGTGCATCTAGACCGCGGGCCTGACAGTGCGGCCAACATGGCGGCCCTACACCCCCGCAGTTTACAAGCTGTACGTCGTGGCGTGCATGCTGCCGTGTCGCGCGGTCCTCGCCTTGCCTGTCCCGTCACTGGTGTCGCCGTCACTCTGCACTGGTTCGAGTCCACCCGCGCCACTGCAGACACCGTCGTGACGGCAGCAGCCTCCCAGCTGGCAGGGCGACTGATAGCACGTGCAGGTACCAGGTTGTTGGAGCCCGTCATGAGGCTAGAGGTTCTACTGCCCGCTGACGAGGAGGTGAGGTCCCGCGCCGTCATGGCAGACCTGGGGCGACGTCGTGCTCACATCGAGGGTGTGACGGCAAGGGGCGGAGTGCGGGTATTGTCGACTCTCGTGCCGCTCGCCGAGCTACTGGGGTACTCTCGTCACCTGAGGACAGTCACATCAGGCACTGGCTCGTTCACTATGCAGTTGCACGGTTACCAGCGCATGTCACCTCACGACGAGGCCAAGGCCGTCAAGTCTGTCACTGGCCTGGACGAGCTGCCCGCGCAGTGACGCCACTCCGCTGTCGACACCGTAGTTCCTTACCTACTTCCTAGATTAGTCGGCGAACATCTTCGTGTAGCTTAAGAACCAGGCCCATAGATATCAACCCGCAACTTGTCCTCGCCTTTGCCCTCTTGACAACAACTGTCCTTGTCTGCACACATTCCTGAGGTCAGTGATGGTCACTTTTGTTGGTAAGTTGTCACACTGCGTTGTCTTTCCTCGTTCCCTCTCTCCTTTACACACGTCCCCCACGGGACCTCTTGTCAAGGACTCATTCTTTACACACATGTTGCAAGATTATTTCTAATATTTACATGTACTGGTAATTTGTTGCGTTGGTGCATACAAACAAGAAAGTATGTGCATCACATTTCATGTATGAGAGTAGCTGTGGCTTCACATAACATCATTAAACTTATGTCGTCAACTGTTTGATGCAAACTGCCAGCTGATTTTTCTTTTCGTTCTATGATGAACCAGATATGTCAAATGAGCAGTTCAGAAACTTGTAGGTGTGAAACTAATTTGTAACGGGAAGTGAAGTTGAAATAATGTTGCCTTAATAAAATCTGCCTAGAAAACTTACTGCATCTCTTGGGCTACTTCTGTATAAAAACCCATTACAAGAAATTTTTTTTTATTTAAAGTTGAAATTTAAGCTACTTTCAGCAATTTTTAAAATATAAAACTATTTTGATGTAGGTTCTTATGTGTTTCAAGTCGCAGCCCGTAATATGTGGTATCGCTGTGAAGTATTTAGTTACAGTGCGTTCATTGGTTTTCAGGGGTGTGAAGTAAAAATGTGCAAATTTTTAATTGTAATGCCTTGGCTGAGCTAATTGTTTTGTAAGGCGAAGATGTATTTCCGAGCAACGTTTATACAATTAACAATATTCCATACTCATTTAAAATTATGATTTCTCCCCCCCCCCCCCTAATTGAATGCCCTTAAGAGTGTATGGTAGACAAACGCTGAAAACTCAAATTGAAATATACACATTTTTCAAGTCAAGGTGGGAAAACTACAAAATAAATATCCCTCATAATATTTGTCAACTTGTGAGGAAACATTTACCCAGAATTATGCTTTTATTAAGCTTGTGATTTTTAACAGTAGGAGATTACAACAGATTGTTCTTCAAAGATACGTTACTCGGGAGCAATGTTTGCGCAGAAAGTTGGCAAAAACTAGTGTCCAAGTTTTTTTTGCCAATTGGCTTTGAGAGATCTACGATTTAGTTATACGCTTTTAACGTTGTATTGTCCCTGCCTGTCAAGATTGCAACCATAGTGTTCAATTATAAAACAAACTTTAAAATTAATTAGGCTTCTTAATATATCTTTTGGAAATACAAGTCTTACAAACACGAAATATTCTGCATGGAATTTCTTGAAGCATACTGTCATACACGAAACCTCACAAATTGCATACGTAATCCCCACATAAGATGTAATTATTTTAACATTTATGTTTAATAAAAAAATTACGGCCGACTAATTAAAATAAATTTAATGTTATATTGCTATAGGTCTTTAGTTTAGAAATCTGCATGTTTTTAAAACAAGTTTCGTTTTGAATTATCCCATAGAGAATTAATTAACTTTAAATTGATTGCCCATTTGAAGTGCGTGGCTTGGGGTTTGTTAGTCATAGCGGTTTAATACGACTACGTAGTGTGTAAGTAATGGTAGGTGTGCTGGTGTGAGATGTGAGTGAAGTGTGTGGTGTTGCTGGCTGGTGTAGGTAATGTAGCGTGAGACAGCAGCCATGCCTCGAGCAGGTAGGGGGGAAGGTGTAGTACGGGGGAGGGGAGGGGGTAGTCGTGGGAGCGGTCCAGCCCAGCCTCCGTGGTCGCACGTGAAGTCGCTCACCTGTCGTCCTTGACAGACACGGGCGCAGTGCGGCGCCCAACTGCAGTCTCCCGCTAAGGGCGATTATGTCGGGTAACACAAGGCACCAGTAACCTCTATTGTATGCTGTAGTCTTGGGTTTGTAAATACCCTTTCCTGATATAGTTTCCCACGGAGCTTGGAGAATGTCCTGTTGGTTGTGCAAGTTGTCCTGGGAAGTCCTGGGGCTCTGGTACAGGAGGGAGGAGCTTAGAACACAACATATCCCAGGAAACATGTCGTGTTAGGTACAGTAGTTCCTTTACTGGCGTAGTTACTTAGGTATTTACGTTTTATGCTTGTCTCCTTGTCATTAATTTTTATAATTGACTGTTGACATTCAGAGTCAGTCATAACGTGCATCAGTACTAAATAATTGTTTTTTTTTTTTTTTTAATGTTAAATGCTTTATCAGTAATTTCATGTGTCACTGTAACCCCTGCTAATTAGTTAATCCCTCATTACAATCTGCCAAATCACAGCAGTGCTGATAAATCCACGAATTTGACGTTACCTATTAAGATATTTATTATCTTTGCCTTACTTGACTTTGTTTTTAAATAATCTGTATAGAAGTTATGTTAATAACAGTTTTAACTCGATACAAAATAGTAAGGAAACTATCACCTTAAAGCTGAGTACTTCAAACATGCAGTAGGCTATCTTATATTTGAGTGAAACCCTGGACGTATTCCATTACAGGAGTATGTAGTCCCAGAACATTGGCAGATACAAAAACAAATAATCCGTGTGATCATTAGTCAGATACAGCATAAAGAAACACGAATGAAACCTAAACGTAATAACAAGGACAACTGAACCAAGTACAGAGGACGTACGTCAAACTACACATAACTGAATGACATAACGAGAATTACACATACGTAATACATCTGGCACAATTGATTGTTAGTGTAGGCAACAGTTGAACACGTTACCAAATGCGGGATGGCGGAAATGCCTGTTGGTAGCAGAAGATTGTGTTGCAGTGGTTGGTGTTCGTCTGTCATTTCCGGTGGTTGTTGGTGCCGTAGTCAAGTTCAAAATATTTAATTTTTAAGTACAACCAACCAATCAAATTGCAGCAGGAATACTACAGATTTTAATGCTAACATAAAACCATTATTTAGACAAATGTTATTTATCATTTTCTCAGGCACAAAACATAAGACTGAAATTCTGGTGCGAAATGTATCATCGACTTAAATTATTTCAGCCGCGTATACCGTGTATTGTGCCAACCCACGCTTCGCACACTAACAACCACCACCGCTGATAGTGCCAGAGGCCTAAAACTGGACGAAGTAACAAACACGGCACAATAACATATGTTTCCTTAGGCGAGCTTCTTGCATGATTCTGCAGCCGTCATTGCTCTGCTGCCCAGATAGTCTGCATCTTGATTATCTCCTGAGCATTCTGGCGCCTACCGCACGTATAATATGTTCTATGTCTGAAACTACATACATTGTAGAAATAAGATATTGTACTAGTTACTTTTGTTTTACATTTGTGCAAAAAACCTAAAAAAAAATCGACAGAGTGCTTTGGGAAAATTCAAGACAGACGTTTTGCAAAAAAAAAAAATATTTTGTTTGAATTTGGTTTATTTTCATAACAAAATTGGTAACACTTACCAAGAAAAAATTTTAAAAATATGAGATTTATTGCTACCAAAAGTAGGTGGTGATTATGATGGGTTTGTGACAAAATAACGTAGGGATTCTTTTGTAGGAAAATTATGTTGCTTAACAAATAATTTTCTAAATCAGTGTGAAACTACGGGGCGTGCCCTAGTGATGGACAGAACAGTTGTTTAACCTCGTACCAAGGTATCAGCAGTCTTACTTTAGTACTAGAGTCGTAGCGTCCTGTCCAGTTATTGGCTGCCTCTTGTCGTAGAAACATAGGGGCTGCTGAAGATGTTAAAATATTCTGATTTTCGTTACTTACTACTGTGTGTTGAGAAATTGTTAGTTTGTTGTGTTTGTTTTAGTGACGTGTTGGGACTGTTCATAGAATACAGGGGGAAGTATGTACTGTTTATATTTAGTAGAGGTTGGTAACCACGTGTGTAGTAAAATATAGAGGTATAGAAAAGTATGGCGGGCTTGTCTATGGATGTGACGTCAGTGTTTTAATTAAACCGACGTATCATTCTAACAGGAGATACATCTTTAGTAACAGAAAGAAACGGGCACAAACGATATCGTAAACTGAGGTCACTTTGACCCTGTTGGGTAACTTCGTGTTGTCAAGTTGACTTATACAGGATGTTCAGAAACTAGTATAACAACACCGCGCCAATCATGGGTTAAATTGAAGACTTAAATGTTAGTGGCAGATGTACGATGACATTTTAGTGCAGTGTGGCAACACAGCCCTGCGGAGCGCTCCACGTAGAGGTATTAGTTCTTGTATGTTACGTCGAGTGTTTGGACTGCTCGGGATTTGAACCTGCGCCCTTGATATGCAGGTCAGAACAATAGATGTCAGATAATTAATATATCTGTGAAACGCAACAAGGGGCTGACGCCATGCTATGTTGTCGCGTTGTGCGCGCAAATTGTCGTATAGTATTTCGTCACTAACATTTTAGTTTTCAATTCAGGTCAAGATTCGCGCGGGATACTTATTGCACAGCCGCTTCTAGACATTTTGTTTAGGTAACTGGAGCCGAATGTAAACATTTTTATTTGGGCCCGCCAGTTGTTGACGTTTCTTCACGAAACTATAAAGAGCGGAGCGAAGTTATTCCGTAGGGGCAAAGGAATCCCGAAATACGGTGCTGTAATTGCCATAATGTCATTATTGATCGCACCGCCAAGTAAACCTGATAGCTGCCTTTGTTTACATCGTGTGTGTACCAGAACTGTGTCTTTAATGTAGGCCGTATATTGTTCCTGAAACTGATACGAAGCATTTGTGCTAACAGCCGTCATTTACGTAAGTTCTTACAGTGCCTTTTGCGTTGTTATTCATCTGTTCTGAGCTCAAATAGTTTTCTAAAATTGAATACTTGTGAAACTCTTGGTTTTAGTATATTCACAGGAGGGTCCTGGATACAGATAACTATTGTCTAGATATTCCGTTACTGTAGAGGCTATCGTCTCTTGTCTGTCGCTAACCTACGTGGATCCTGGTTCTGTGGAATCCCATTGAAACCAAGTTGTGTGAATTTTATTTCACTTAGTACTGACATAGAAAAGTATTTACCTTTGTTGGGTATGCAGGGATATGCAAGTTTTTTTTATTTAATGTGTATTTTGTTTGCACAGTTGAAATAAAACCTTTTGATAGGCTACCGAGCTTTGTTCCATGTTCTAAGTAGCAACTGTCATCAAATGAAGAGGAAGTAATTTTGATAGGCCGGCGATATGTTCTCGATGTATATGTATTAATTTCGGCAGAAAAATCACAAATAAAAAGTAGTTTATTTCTCAAATTTTGGCAGTCCATTATTTTTTCCACACGATGTTACTCTTACAGTGAAATGACACAGATTTTGTTACCAAGTGAGGATACAAGCCATGGCATTTATAGTGGACATGATTTGAGGATATGTAGTGCTAAGACAATTAGATGTTCCTCTTTCAGTTACTGTTGTATTCACAAGACGCAATATAAGAAACATTTCGTGTGAACTCTTGCTTAAATATCAAGACAATGTTTTGGGAACTATTAAATTTGATATGCTTCCGAGCGCAGTAATTAACAAATTCACGTCCCGAATAGTTAAGAAAACTAAAAAAAATTATATTTATAAATACTCTAAAGTAATGTGTTGGGGTTACCTGAGCCTGTGTTGGTAATAGAAGCTAATAGCGAATGCTACTTGGAGCTGTGTGATTAACAATAAATTACATGTCTCAGAATGCTCAAATTTTTTGTACTGCAACATACAGTATACCGTTTATGTAACCCTAGATGAGTTATTAAAATGACAGCCACTGATTTGACATATTTCAGGTGGCATTCATTATGTTGCAGTAGAATATTATGTTAAAAGCACGATAACAATTGCGAGGCCAGGAGTACCAGAAGTATTCATTCTTGTGTTTTCAATTTCTTGGGTTTTTGTGCGAGCTGCGCCGGCCAGTTTTAACGGTCGAGTAGACGCAGTGACGAGCAGTTTTGTGGGCAACTTCTTGTTACAGTAGTGTGTAAGTAGCCGTGAAGCTGGCAGGTAGGAAGAACGAACACTGCCATAAGACCGTAGATCTGTGTTCCCGCACAGCAGCTGTGCTAGCCTGGTTGCATACCTCACAGGCGCCTCCAGTCCCCTATGTGTCACTGGTATATAAACCTCTCGACGCTAATGAACCAAAACTTTCACTCTAAATGTTGTGGATAAATAATGTCGCATTGCATATATTGTTTAAAGTTATATGGGAAATATTGCAGAATAGTACAAGTTTTTTTTATTTTAAATACAGTTATATATCTGGAGGCGTATTTTCTTGCACTCTTTACTGCCATTTGTTAGCAGTTTCCCAGGCTGCAAACTGAAGCAAGTGTGTTTTTAAAGCATTGTTACATTTTTTATATAGGAACGTTGTTTTAAGTACTTCTGGCTATACTATTTTTAAACCAGATAAACTACATGCTCACGCTAAGAACAGACAGATTTCATTAAATAACTATGCAAAACCTGTTTCATATTTATATTCATTAGAATGCATTACGCATTTTATTATTTGTGATATGTTGATTACTATTACCCTTCCATTAAGTTTTTTTTTAATATTACAGCTCGGCAATTAGAAAGACGTTTTTGGGACCCTCAGAATGTCTTTAAACTGTTTTTATACCACTGTAGTATCTTGAAAAATGGCTACCTAATTCGTAGAAAAAACACAAGCATCCATGTGTCTTTATGACACTTTTCACAAGTAAAATTGTGCACTGAACAAATAGTATTGTTGTAGGAATTAGACAACAGTCCAGTTAGGTTCAGGGGCGTCATGTCAGGTTTTTTCTTGGAGGCTGGGGGAAGGGGGCAAGATTTTTTTCGGCGACAGTGACCTTGTTGCATCTTTTTTATTACGGTAATTAAAGCATGTACAAATTAGAAACTTGAATAATAAAACTTCAGTTTTATGTGCCTAAGTTAGCATTATTTAAATAAGAAAACGTAAAAAATATATTTTACACACTTAAAATTGTGAGTCCATAAGGGTGTGGGGCATTTGCTCCCCCCCCCCTACCCACCTGCTGCCCCCCTAAATGACGCCCCTGGTTACGTTGCCGTTACTATCTTGATTGTTCCTATAACGATATGTTCTGTGGAAGTAACAATCTGTTAGTTCTGTAGTAGGAGTTCAAGAGCATCTTTATTTTACTGAACATCTTCTACAGTGTAGATTGTAGGAACAACGCAGACGGTACCGACAACCTAACTGCATTGTTGTCCCTATTCTAAGACAAGTATGGTGCCTACATAATATACTATTCTTTCAGTGTAGGATCACCGCTTAGTCACTGCGCATGCGTCAGTTCAGTGCTGCGCGCATAGAGGCGTTAGTATTATTATTGAGGCTTGCATTAGTCTCTCTCTAGTGGACCTCGTGCAGCTGATGTGACCGGAGAACTTCAGTGACGGGGTTGTATATACGGGATATTGTAGAAGATAATAGTACAAGCAGACAGCATAGAGAGCTGTGCAGCTGGCAGCGAGGCCTTGACGGCCAGGTAGACTCATGTAGGAGAGGGAAGGAGGTGACTTGTGGTTGTAGCGAGGAATGTCAGTATTGCGCACGAGCCAAGCTACTATACAGGCTGGTGCACAGTCACGTGGCAATTTTGCGAGTGGACATCTAGAGGATCTAGTAGCATTATATGACACCTACTGTGCACTTACACTTCACAGTGCATAATACGCGGTCTGGATCACGTCGCTGGGGCATTTCGTTACATATTGTTACAAGTTTGAAGAGCACAAACTTTATATGTGGGCAATTCCCATGAGTTCTTTGGGATAGAGGTCTATAATTACAAATAAAAGAGTTAAATTAAGTACTGGATTTAATAGCTCACAAAGCTACGAAATACACAAAACAGTAATCAACTAGAACTCTCATAACACAATTAGTTATGCACACAATTACTCCTGTGTCA
>PNEQ01001330.1:0-14161 GCA_003012365.1 Medauroidea extradentata
GGGATTTTGACATTAATAAATGCATCAACCCTACCCTACACCTAACTGATACCAGGCTGACCAGCTCTTGGTTCTGAAGTGTCAGTAACACTGGCTAGCATTAATTTATGCAAACAAGTAAGCAACAGTAGAGACTTTAGAAATACAACTGACTAATTGAAAAACTATACCCCAAGCGCAGGCTGGTCGCTTCACAATACGTATGTAACCACGAGCAATGTCTGCAGAAGAAAGGTTGCAATTTTTCACTCCTGGTAGAGTTGTAAACAACACAATGAGTTCATCATTTACGTTGTTGAGTACCACTTTTGATTGGTCAAACAATTTCCTTACAGTTAAAAAAAAAATTATGGATGGATCAGTGGCTATGAGCAGCTGCATTTTGTCCATGGACAGTGATGCAGCACGTTGAAGTGTGTTTTTTATTTTTGCTTTACAATTTTTTATTTTCAATGGACTTAAGAGCAGCGTCTGTCTCACAATTGAATATCCCTGGAGCAGCGATAGACAAATCTTCTTTAACAATTGACAGTTTATTGATTAGTGTGTGACAAGTTGCATATTTAGATGCTTCCAAATGCTCTGTCAACTGAATAAGACTGTTTAAGAGTTCTTTCACAAAAGTAGCTTGCACTTAAATTTTCTTCGCATCCATGTGCGACAAGAAATTGAAATACTCAATTCCAGCATTTGGAACATCGCACATATACTCAAGTAGCAAAGAATTCAATCAGATCTGAAATACACTCAGATGTGTAAATCACAGATTGAAACCAACTGTTCCAACGAGTTAGAACAGGCAGGGGAAACTGACAGATGTTTTTCTCTACATTTGGATATTTATCCATCAAAACTTTAAGTACAGGTGTTTCGGTTTACGTGTATTGAGAAATGCTAACTTGATCTTGCTTGTCACAGTACTATTCAGTTCTCTAAGAACTTTGGGACAGATGCTGCCAACAATGTTCAGCTTATGTGCCCAGCACTGAATATGCAGCAGCTGGTCACCTAGCACTACCTGTAAAGAAGCACTGCACTTTGTCATGTAGCGAGCGCTGTCACTTACAAATGCCACTACCGAGTCATAATTAATGTTGTATTCCTTCATGGAGTCTTAACACTGCTCTGGCACAAGTTGTGGAATTCGCTTGCTCCAGAAAACGCACTCCTGCCACAAATATCTTCTGTGCATCTCTATGGCTCTAAGACGGAATAGGACAACAAACACACACTTCCCTCTTCTGCCTGTTGTTTCGTCAGCTAGAATACAGAAAGTTTTCCACAAACTTCTTATCTGACACTAGCAGCTCTACCCTCTTTTAGTAGAGGAACATATTTTTCCCTTAAAATTTTTACGGAGGGCATATTTCCAGAACCTGTGGAAAATGAACGAGAATGTTTTCAGAGTAAAATCAATTAGCACAAAAGAAATATTACTGATAAGTGATAAAAGTATGTAACTTCTGAGATTATTGATGCAGGCCTAAACACAAACCTTCAATGTATTTTTTCATCCAGCATAAAATGTTGGGGTCCTGTAGTTTTTGAAGTGGAAATATTTGCTTTGACAAACACTTCAGTGGTTTCCAAAGCAAACGATCAGCTTCCGTTTTCCTCATTTTTGCTGTCTGTGCACAGGCACCAATAGTCTGCTGGAGTGTTACAGTAGACGTGCCGGTGGCTGCCTTTTTGTGCTTTTCACTATTTACAACTTTTAAGATTGAATCTCTACGATCCCAACTGACCTGGCAATTGCAAAACTTGCAAAATAGGACTGTCTTATCTGTGGAGTAAAGAACACTGGAAGATAATTCTTTTGCCCTGTCCAGAGCAGTCATGTCATGTTTTGGCATCGCAAAGCAATTAAAAACACGTGAATTATTTCAAAACACAATTTCCCATAAAATAAAATGCCGTAGTTTAGAAACAGTAAACACGTATCACCACAATATTTGTTTACTTACCTCCCGTGTTTTTGCACACATACTTATTTATTTATTTATTTATTTATTTATGCGCACATGTGCAGTAACCTCACAAGTCGGAGGGAAAAAAATTTCTTTAGTCATGCCCGTCAACGAAAAAAACTTAAAAGTTAAAAGTAGCCTTAAATATTTTTAAAAATAGGAAAATTATGTTTAAAAATAATTTTAATTTCCATTAACAGTACATCAATATGTTTCTATACAGTTAAAAACGTCAAATCTTTCGAATCGCTTCGTTTTCTATCGAGAGAACACGAATACATTGTTCTAGGCGTTCTACCCTTCCTTGCTCTACTACGTTGGCAACGTGTTTGTGTTGAGCAGTTGATCAATTGTTTCGCAGTTATTTGTTAAATTTTACGTTGTGTTGTTAAAGTGAATCTAATATTAAAATTTGGAATTTTTAATTGTAAAATAAGAACTGAAATATTGCTGTCCATCAGAACTGTTGTAACAAGATCTTGGCAAGGATGGATGTCGAAAATAAATTTGTTTCCAGAGTCTATTGTAACGGTGCGGTAGAACAAAAACATTATTTTATCATAAGTGTTTTGCCGGTATTATTTTGTTTTCAACACACGGGTGTCACACCTGTATAAAAATATTAAAATTTCTGCATGATAATGCTCTTTTTAAGTTTCAAGTACCGAGATAACCAAATTTGCAACGAAATGATAAAAAACTGTGAAATTCACATTTTCGTATGAATATGGCTAAATTTGTGATATGACAAATGTGATTCGCGATCGCAAAGTGTTCATGTCCCTAAGTATATCACGTAAATAATAAAGAGTTGTCCTGTTGTGTTCTGTGTGAGCTACAAGCCAGGCAAGCAGGCTAAATCATGTTTGCACCGCGAACTGAGAGGGAGACAAGCCAAGGCTAGCTGACTGCTCTCCCCTCTCCCAACAAGGGTTCTTACAGCAACATCCAATTAAAATTCAAGGACTTTCAAGGACTTTCTACTAATTTTTCAAGAACTGCAGTAAATTGCATTTTCTACACATCATTTTTATTTGAATATTTAAAGTTGTGGTGGGATTGCTCCCCGCCTCGCCCCTTTCCCGTGCCGTCGGTCCGATTGAGTCCTCTCGAGTGATATATGTGGGTTTGTCCCACTCGGTGGTCCGCTCGCAACGACCAGGCGGTTTGATTGTGGCGTCAGATCCTCGGGCTCCTTCGTTCGTTGGTCGGGCGCGCTCAGCACTCCTCGGCTGGGCCTCCCCTCCCTTCCCCTCCTGCCGGGGTTTGAGAGTGGTGACCAGCCGGGAAGGGCTCTTTACTCTTGCGCCTGCCTTCGCCCGGGCTCGTCGTGTCTTGGTTTTTGTCAACTCCGCTCGATGCCCCGACGGTCCGACTAGGCGAGTTCTCGTATTTCAGTGTTTTTTAACAGAGTCTCACGGCAAGGCACCGTCGTGTGTCCGGTCGGTAAGTCGCTTGGTCCCCTTGTTGGTTTAGTTTGCGAGTTCTTTCGATTTTTCTCGCGTTGGGCCGTCGGCGCGTCGAACGGGGTGTCGCGTGTATTTTGTCAAGCATTCAGAGCGAGAAGTTTATGAATGTAATGTCTTTTGCGCTGCTTCAGATTTTGTGTAATTCCAACCTTGTGATTCTAATGTATTTGAATTTTGCCACTAATAAATGCCAGTATTAACCATAAATTGTCTGTTATCGAGTACATTCTTTGTCAGCCCTTATTCACAGTGTTCAACTCTCAGAGCATATGTTTTCCCGCATTGGTATTTTTTGTCAATTTAGGAACGGGAACAAGCTTCCTTGGTCGAGTAAAGGTCCAGAACAAAGTTTTATTCACAATGGTTCTAATTTTTTTCCTCCTCTCTCTTTGGAACTGATGAAGTTCACCAATGAAAAATAAACCAGAAATTAGTTTCAACTTGAGAAACATTGTGGGAGGCATTCTGCTCTACAACATACATTACATGCTCTCTCACACCCGACAAGTAATTTATTTTTTATACTCACTTAAATACTGAATTTCATGTGGGACACCTTTTTCTTTGCAAAGCACTTTAGTTACTTTATTTGGCACTCTTCTCTTCCAAAAAAACTTTACCATGAAACTCTAGTTTCAGGGTACTACTTGCCATGAACATGTACAAAAGAAACATTAGGAATAACAAAACATGCTGTGGCATCCGGGCATTACAGAAATAATGCATAGACAATATATGGTTTTATATTTCTCAGAAAATATTTTAATGTTAAGAAACCAGCTGGAATATTATGTTACCAAAAAACTCAAGGACTGGTGGTACTATAAATCAAGGACTTTTCATGGCCTTTTAAGGACATGGTTAAAGTTCCAGGACCATAAGAACCCTGCCCACCCTACACAACCAGACTGAGCGCGCCATGCAGTCGCACCCGTCACGGCACATGGAGGATTATGGAGCACCATTTTATTTGAGAAACAACTTTTCACTACACTAAAATATAGTTTCAATGAAAAACACGTTCATTTTAAGTCACTAACTGCTCTATGTTAACTTTAAGGAAAAAAAAAACACTGTAAAATAAAAAAAATAGAAGCGGTGGGGGGGGTGTCGGGACTAACGACATCAGCGATCTAACTATGTAATTACCTAACACATGTGATGTCGTTAGATCAAGGGTTTACTGTAGTTGCTGATAGTTTTGCTTTTATACGATATTAAATCACCAAAATAGTTATCTAAATTGATAGTAAAGGGGGGAATATTGAATTACATTTTCTGTGTACTGAATACAGTATTTGCAGGACTTTTGTATATTGGCTATATTTTTAGACTTTATTGTTTTGTGCATAAGTGAACTCAACAAAAGTCTTTACAGTATATGGTGTTATTTACAGGTGTAGCTGCATTGTAGAAGACTGGTCACTCTGAAGCTTTAAATTACTGGTAAAAGTGCTCCCCACAGCAAACCACAGAATTGTGAGCCAACAGTAGATCTAGAATGAGGGTACATAAGCTTGCGACATAGTCTGCTCTCAGAAAATAATGCAAATTTTGCAGGACCCTAACAATGACAACCCTATAACTGATGTACAAAAAATAATTTAAAGGCATATAACTGATTTCCAAGTGTGTGTGTTTATGTGTGTACCTTAGCACCTTGCTCTGCCGTAGTGTGCTGGCTGAAGTCCTTCAGGCCGCAGGACAACACCTTGGTGATGACTGTCTGCGGGAAGCAGCCGCCCACATGAGCCACCACCCAGTCAAAGTGAGGACTGTGCTCTACACTTGTATCTGCAACACACATGCAGACCATAATTACATAGCACATGACTTGGCCTTACTACATGTTGTATGATGAATGGTCTACCAAGGTTACATCTGTCCTACGTGGAGTAAAAGACATCATCAGTCAAATCCTAGCTATACCCTCTTTCATATAACTTCAATAAATATTGTATCAGCTTTGAGGGAAATTAATTTTTTACACACTGTACGTGTTTAAGGCAATTTCAGTCAACATTTTTAGTTCTAAAATTAACCTAAGATGCCAATTTCATTGTAGACAGAATAAATGTTGCCTTGCAGTGGAACACCCATTACATAACGTAAACGAAAAACAACTTCAGGTGTGACAGAATTTGCTGAAGTTACATGAACCTTAGTATAGCTTGCTCAGGTTCCATATTAAATTTTGCACCAATGACTGCAGTTATAGGTCATTCTGGATAAAGTGAGCACTAAAGAATTAACCTTTGAAAAAAATCACTAGCCGTTACTGCATGTAAGCCACCATTAGCAAGAGTTACTTTACTGCTTGTATGGTTGAGATAGCAATTCATCGCATGTAGTTCCGTGTATTTTCCTATTTGAATACAACATTACTGAAAGAACATCAGATGAAATCGACCTCTCTGTATTTAATATAGTACTTCAAAATATATATGTAGCCTATGATATTACTGACATTTCTATTTACAGTATAATTAGACTTAATTGGTGCCAGTACAATGTGACTATCATCAGCCTCAGATCATGTTGCACGTTACCATTTGCTCCATGCTTCAGATACTGTAGTTCAAAATTCCACCAACAGGTAGGTTTTCGCCTCTTCGCCAAGTCGCATCATTTGCATGTGTTTGTCAATTGTGCGCAAAAAACACATTTAAAAGCATTGGAAATTACTATGAATATCATTGCCAAATGATATGAAGCCACTGGTATGGTATTCTGTAAATTATGTTTAACGTTTGCCAGCCTAGAAACAACATACTTTTTATTTCACACATTGAAAAAATACTTTATCCATTTATTGTTTCTGTGGAAGTCGTCATAGTTCGTGGCAGTAGAACAGAACGAAACTTGAATTCTTGAATTGTGTGTGTCATGTGTGTTTTTAGTGGCGGTTTTGAGTTACAAATTCACATAAACTATGTCTACATTTACGAGATTAGTAACGGCAATAGCGCGTGTTGTATCAATTAATCAATGGACAGAAACTACAGTAGAACCCCGATTTTACGAGAGTCCATAATTCTCGAAAATACTGTCGTAAAATCGAGGATCTCGTAAAATCGGGGTTTTCATTTTAGCGAGAGCCCGATTTAACGAAACCCTCAATTTTACAGCAGTACTGTCAAGAACATGCACTGCATTAATATCTGACACCGTAAACCGAGGTTAAGCTATAAATAGTTAAAACTGCAATTTCTTTAATGTTTTTTCTCATTTAAAATTTTTTTTAATAAAGATTTTCTGATGGTTCCTGATGATAGCCTCGTAAATTCGCTACTTCGTAAAATCCGGTACTCGTAAAATCGGGGTTCTACTGTAGTATTATAAGACGTTAACTCTCAGGTACTTATGACTAAGATCAGTTTGGATATTTTTTTATATTTAGCCCCCGTGCATTTAATGAGTAGATATTGTAAACAAAATTTATCGGAGCAGTGTACTGTACAAGTAAACATTGCACGACCCTTTGTGAATAAAAGCACATGACAATATTTATGTTTACATTAGGCTGAAACATATAAGCTGGCAGAAAATATAAATTAATCAGGGCTTATTTGAATGCTCACTTTCTTCCGAATTACTTATGTCAATGGACCTCTAAGCAAAGGAAAATTATACACACAACTCCAATTTTTTTAGGGAAAAAACCTTTCCTTCTACCTCAATGTACAGAAAGATTTTCACGTACAATTTAAAAGCAACTCTTGTATATAATAACTAATTAATTATGGTAGTAGCGCCTGCTGGACATGGCAATAGGTTTGGGGATAAAGGTGTGTTGAATGCAGGGGAATACAAGATGCTTCCTTTGTTTCTTGATGTTCTACTTCATTATAAGTGACGTGGGAAGTCTGTCTTTACGCATCATTTCGGTGGGCTCATTACAAGTCACAACTGCTCGAGTTTTTAACTGATTCTGCCTTTGTTTTTTCCTTTTACATATCATGGCATGTCAGTTACAAGAATTAAAATTACAACTTACGTATTTAACTGCTGCAGACTTGCAAACATTTTTTTAAACACTTTATCATGCATTTTCACTATTTTTGTGACTTTTATACTTTTTTTCAACAACTTATAGTTTTTAAAGATTCCTGGAAATCAGTACCATGTAAAATCCAGTAATCATAAAATCAGGGTTCTGCTTTAAGTATGCCAAGGAGGTGGGAAAAGAATGTCCATACACTAATGATATCATTATGTACGCTTCTAAATCTAACACATCAAAAGCTCTTTAGTTTCTACTGTTTTTATGATGATTATTTTATTAACCTTAAATTAAAGAGAAGATATCAAATATCTGTCACGCACTTTTGTTTAAAATGGTTTTTACAGTCATAGCTATTTTTTTCAAAGCAAGAAGCTATACAGTTTCGACTAAAAAGTAAATTAACCAGAATTTTGTTAGTTACCTATGTAATTAGTCAAAACTGGTATTTAACGCCTTGAAAAAAATCAGCCATCATGGAGAAGATTTTAAACAAAACTGCCAGACAGACCGGATATTTGCTCTCGTTTAGACGTAAAAAAATTAATTTAGCTAAAAAGTAGTAACCAGAGAGCATGGTCTTAAGTATTAGCATTACACACCATATAAATATGAATCTCTAGAAGAGATGCACAAGTATAGCAAGTGAAAGAAACATCTAGCCTGCTGTGCAAGGTCGAGAAACAAATAGCATACTAGTTGGTGTCTCACCCAGGAGTGCACTGATGCAAGTGTCTGTGTCCCAGTGCATGAGACAGGAGAAGCACTGTGTGGTGATGTCGATGAGTGTGCGAGTGGCTCGGCACGACATCCACAGCTGCAGGTCCTCGTTCAGCTCGCTCGGGCCAGAGCAGGCATGGTTTATAGCAGAGTACCGACTTGACAGTTCCCCTGTACATAGTCACACAAGCCAAACTACTTCATTCACTCCTGCAAGTTGTGTGACAATGTAGGAAATACACTTAAATCTTCACTTCTGAAGAAACTATTGAAAACTTAGAGTTAGCGCCAGTTGATAAAACAATGTGGAGATGAACCAAATGTTTCAATTGAGCCGGGAGAATCCATTACCGCTACGTGAAGGAGTAAGATACTGTAGTTCCATTCAGTATTGGCAGTTGTCAAGTAAAGATTTACAAGCTTTAATGTGCGCTCAATTTACCTGTCAAAGAAACCTGAGTTGCAACAACGGATATGTACAGTGTGATACCAGGAAGCAATGTTATCAGTCTGGTATGTATAGCGCCAGTAACGTAGCGTGGTTTCTCTCCATCCAGGGCAACCATTCAGGAGATACATTCCTCTGCATTCCCCTCCACAAAGCTACACAAATGATTATTTACTATAGAAGAAGACGTGAATACATGTTCTTAAATCTAAGGCATCAAGTGTGGGTGAATACAATTCAGTACGTATGCACATATGCAACATACAGTACATATGCACATACATATAGGTACGTATGTATATTTTAAAAACTCACATTACTCTACACCTATGTAACCCCATATTTTCAGTAAACCACGGTACTTTTAAAGCAGCATTGAAAACTTAAATGAACCATTTTAATAAAATCTGATGAGTATGTATTAACAAAAGAAGTAACTTACTTGTAGTCCCACTGGTAAACCATTCTGGAAAAATGTACAACTTGAAATTGTAGACTCATAAGTCAAGTTTAAGTAACTAGATAATCAGTTTCCCTTCCAACCTGGTATTCGTTTCTAAAGCTAAGTTTCAGAGTTACATAAATACATTCTATAATGTCTATGAAATCTGAGAACCAAGAATAGGTATATGTAGTCTGTCACATGTAACTTTTCCATATTACATTTCTCTTCTGAAAAATGTGCCTGGCAGTTCCATTGTTTGGACATTTAAACCTACCTGGCCTCCTGAAAAAGCAATGTCACTGCAATCCTGCTTACAGTCACAGTTCTCAGAAGAGAATTGTCAAAATACAGAAGACTTACATGAGATAGACTACTCTATATGCACTACATTTATTGTAACTGACCAAATATTTACAATAAACTCCTGTTTATCTGGGCATGGATTAACCGGTTTGTACATTATCCATGCAGCATTCTGTTTGTTCAACACTGTGAAAAATAAATTAATGAACATAATCTTTTCCCCTGAAAAATGTATTAATTTTTGTAGTTTTTTATTTGTATTTGTAGGCAAAATGGTACAAAAATCATGCACACTTGCCATCATTATGCTATTTGAGTGAATAACAAATCAAATTAAAAAATTTAATAATTTTTATATTGGGAAATGTGCTAGTTTCGGGTTATCTGTGTTACCCGATCATTTGTGCATTGTCCGACATTAATACGGATAATCAAGAGTGTACAGTACTGTAGTTTGTAAATTTTTAGACTTATATTTGGCATTGTAAAGGACAGAAAGCCACCAGAACAATTTGATACATATTTAAGATATATTGAATAGCTTCTCACCGAATTTATTATATAAGTAGTAATAAAAAGTACATCAAAAATTTTGCACAGGTCTTAATTCATGGGTGCATCTAGGATTTTGGCTTGAGAAGGGCACAAGATCTACCTAATAAATAACTACAAACTACAGGCAGGTGGATCCTAACAAAGCTCTTACATCACAGTATTGTATACAGGTTCACAAACATGTGAACAACCTTTACTTGCAATAACCTCTCAACACACATGTACTGTATATGTGCTACTGTACTTTACTACTAGTACACAAACACAAGAGATATTAAAAATTAAAAACTTCACCCCATTTTTGGGGAGGTGGGCACTTCACCCTAGGCCCCCCCCCCCCTGGGTGGTTCCATGTGGCAATGCTATCTTTTAGTGCT
Organism: Medauroidea extradentata; assembly: GCA_003012365.1. Lineage (NCBI taxonomy): Eukaryota > Metazoa > Arthropoda > Insecta > Phasmatodea > Phasmatidae > Medauroidea > Medauroidea extradentata. The sequence continues at coordinate 10,288 of PNEQ01001330.1, forward strand.
ATTTGAAAAAAAGTGTACACATGTAAAACTGATTTAAACTAAAAATGGCATACTGACTACAACTAAAGTAAAATTTAAAACAGTGCAACCTAAACTTAAAAAATACACGGGAAAATATCCTATCGAAAAGAAAATGATACTTCTGGAAGTTAGTAGTGCTCATTGATCTACGTAGTATACAGATGAAAAATCATGAATATTTTAAGAACTAGAAATGAATAGAGGTACGTTCTTTGACTTACTAACCTTCAGCATACTATGTAATAGTTATACAACAATTACACCAATCAAATAAATGCCCCTGGCTAAGATCATTAAATCATTATTGTATTTTTTTAATTTTTACCAGCTTATTAGCGCTAGAAAACAAGGAGTTCAATTTTTTTTTCAGCCTTAAATTTAGCGCCTAAATAATCAAATTAAATAGGACTACTGTGGAACCTTACATTTCCTAGGACTCCCAAAAATAAATTTTACGAAGAATTCTACAAACTATTCTCTAAAGCAAACTACAATATCCAACAGTGTGCAGAGTTTCAGAATTTATTTAATGAATTTTTTATTTACAATTTCCATTTTAATATTTTTACGGAGGGTTGTGTTTGACATGACCGAGGTCAACAAGAGTGGATGCATTAAGCACAATCCAGGATCACACATCACGCCTTATACTGATTTAGCCTTTAGAAACAAGTCCCTGAAATTATGTGCAGTCTTCTCAAAGATAGCATACCTCTATGATACATTCAGAGTTAAAAAACTCACTTTACAGTGTAACATCAAAGACGACTGCATGCTGTACCCATTTAAACCATTTTTAAAATACTGCATCAGGATGTTTATACCTACAAAAAAGGACTGCAAAGACACTCATTTTCAGATGTGAGAAAGTAAGTTTAAGCGCATATTAAGAATGTGAAATGGGTGTATATATTTACAGGTAAAGTTCATTAAAAAGTATTCCTAAGCAGCCACCACAAATGTTGAATAGTTTTAAAATCAAATTTTATCTGCCGAAGGCTCTGCTCACCATTCAGCAGTCTCAGCAGGCAAAATCCCTAACTAAATTGTCCTTTAACTAAATTTGATAATGTTTAATCCTATAATCTTATTAATATTTAAGATATACTTAATTAAAACATGGCAAAAAATTTTAAAATTGAATCAAGCTAGACATAGCTTAAAATACAACAGATTTGAAAAATATGCAATAATGATGCCATAATCTGAAGATAAGTAAATTTTGTTCAACAGTGATTCACTGGAAAAATATATTTTGCTAGGCAAGTTGAACTAACAAAGTTGGGAAGGAAAAGCAAAAGGGGAAGACTATAAGACAAAATAAAACAGATATTTGTGAAGTAAATTTACTGAATAATGAACTGTAAGAACACTGTTTTGGTTCTTTTATTACTGCCATGCAATTTAATTATTTTTTTGTAAGTTTTTTAAGGATAACATTAATTGTTACAAGAACAGTATCAGTAAACAAACTGGGATAGCTAATTAAATACTGTAAGTAAAAAAATTCCTCAACACATACCAAGTAGACCCAGAGACCAGGTAGATATAATAGGGGCCCATGCCTTGGGATTTTGGTTGACAAAATTGCAGAGGATGTTGTGTATCTCTGTGATAGTGGCTTCTTCGGAGCATGTGGGCATTGTCTGGCCTTCTTGTGGCATCATCATCTAAAACAATGGAACAATGCACTGTATTCAAAATTGCACTGCTGCTGCCACATAAGACAGTAACTGCAGCATTAAAATATAACATTACAAGTCCTTATCAGGGTTTATGTTAAAGGTACGTATGTCTTAATATAGACAAGAAAGTCATTATTATGAGATGGAACTAATGACTCGAGCAGACAGGAACATGGAAAAAACTGTCTCAAGATTTGTCTCAAGTTTTGTGGACAGCTTTCTTCGACGACAACAACAGATGCTGCATTTCTGGAACCGACATCTGTTGCTGTCTTCAGGTGCATGCACAGACAAACCTACATACTTTTCAAAGAAAAAAAAATAGCTTACAAAATTCCTTTCCTGACATGTGTGTCTGTATATATGTATGTCTGTGCTCTCACCCCCCTTCCCATAAAAAACCATTGAATACATGAACCGAGTTTAGTTAAATTTGTTATGCATACAGTAGCAGCGTTCATATTTTCATATGGCAGCTATTAGAAAAATTTTTGATCACACGAGATCTCTTGAGAAAAATGTTCAGAATTTCATCTCACACTGGGTGATGTGACTTTATTTATCATTCAAAAAACCTTTTTTATAACATAAAAAGTTCATAAAAAACCAGTCATTATTTGTAAAAATATTTTAGCCTTTAATTAGCAAAAAATACCTAACACACGCACTTTATGGTTCAGCAAAAACTGATAGCAGAGATATAGTTCTATAGGTATTAATGCAATCTTTCACCTATTTTTTGCATTCTGGTTTAACTATAGCCATTTTCAACCTCTCAAGAAATTTCCAGTAATTTAGCATTCTATTAAAAATTTAACTCAAGGGTATACAAATTTTAAAGTGATCTATTATAGAAGAGATAAGTATTACTGACGTGCAAGCAAGTACAGTCAAACCTCTTTAATACAAACCTGAAGGGACCAAAATTTTGGCTGTTTGTAATAGTTAGGTTTGTATTAACAGGTTCTAACTAAAACCTTAAAATGTTTCTAAAATTTTGGTCACTCTGTTTATCCCCACAAATCAAATAGTCCTTTCACCACAATGACTTCCTTTTACTTGAGGACTTGATATTGCATTGTTTACAGGGTGGCCACAGGAAACTGGAAATTAAATTCCCTGACTTTTCCAGGTTTTCCCTGACTGTAAACAAAAATTCCCTGACTGTCTATGCAAAATTCATATGTTCTAATTCAAAATTGTCCCCATGAAATGTTTCACAATTTAATCTTTGCTCACATTTCTGTAATTTTAACATACTTCTATATTAATTTGTTATAAATACTGCCAGCATTGATGCTGAAGTGAACGATAATCAAGTTTACCTCTGCATGTTACAGAAATAAAATATTTAACTATAGAAGCAGTAGCCTTCTACAAAGGCCATCCGGGTTTGATCCCTGACAGGGTTAGTTAGGTTTTTCCCATGTTGGAATTGTGCCGGACTAGGTTCTTTGTCTCTCATTTTTAGGGATCTTACATTTCACACGCCCTTGCTGTCCGGTGCTCCTCCGCAATACTCATAATTCACCCCTCATCGGTTATGACAATCATAGCTGTTAACAGCCGTCCAAATGTGTCTACACATTTAATTGTAACAGACTATTTCTAGTAAATGCCTTTCTGAGATATTGTACTGGCAAAGTAAACTATACATGCATGTTACATTCAACTTTGTGCATGGATTTAGAAAGAAAAAAAAAACCACTGGACCTACTTAACAAAGGAAAACAAAAATTTTAACCAAAAACTTCTATCCTGCCATTGATTGTTTAAAAACAGCCAGGAGAACACAAACCATTATAATCTATCTCACATAGGTGCTCATATTTTGACAGGTCACTTCTTAGAACTGTGTGTAAACAAGATCCTTTTCCAAGAAGGCAGGTAGGTTTAAAGCTGCAAACAATGGAACTGGGAAGTTGTCGCCACCCCTTCGTGAAGGAAGTTCCCCAGGGAAGCTGAGGGTGGGGGGCACTGGCTTATTGAGACTCTGTGGTTGGCTTTAGCCCTGAGGAGGTGTGATGCTGTGCCTCAGCACCAGGGGCTGAGTGGAGCCACGTAACAACACACAGACACGTCAAGGGGGGGATAGTTTCTTACTTAGAATGTTATGTAGGGTTAATATTTACCTTAATTGAATAGGTCTCTAAGCAATGCCTTCTTGC
>PNEQ01001330.1:15161-35272 GCA_003012365.1 Medauroidea extradentata
ACTTCCCTACTAATATTATACGCTCGTGTTGCCGTTTCACTATTATAATTATTATACAAAACCCTTTTAAATTATCACAAAATGTATTTACAAACATATTAAAAAGTATACAATGTATATTTACTGTACATAGTCTCCCGTGGTTTTTATTACTGCACTTTATAGAGTCCGTGCACGGGGTTGGTACTATTGACAAGGCGCTCGGCCGTATATGTAAACAAACACTAGTACAGGTTAATGAATGTTATGAAAGCAGTTATACATGGAAAATGAATACTGGATAACACTTGGGCGTAAGTAAATACTGTTATACAAATAAAGTTTCATCTTCACAATCTTACATGCTAAATTATTATTACGTAAAAATAAACGGCAACACGGCAATTGGGCAAGGTGCGGGCGAAAGCTAGTGCTTTTAGGCTCAAGTAGTTAAGTGTTAGAAAATCGGGGGCGAGCGTTAACGTATTTTATAGTGGACGTAACGGCGTGGCGTCAAAGTATAATTCTCAGAAGAAAAATGTCAAAAAAATTACATGAGTCAGACCAGAACTATTTTATTAACACTACAGATCTAGCAATTTTTTTCCCAATAAGGCTTACATGTTAAATTTTTCCCTGACCTCACAAAATTCCCTGACAATTCCCTGTTTTCCCTGACCACTTTCAAATTCCCTGACTCTTCCCTGTTTTCCAGGTTTTCCAGGTCTGTGGCCACCCTGTGTTTAATGCATAAACAAAATTATTAATAAACACTAAAGTAATTATTTATTTTCTTGTCCTATTCCAAGGGGAATAAAAATCCCTTTGTATTAATGAGAACTTTGTATTAACGAGGTTTTACTGTATTGTACAGGTCATGCATCATATTCATTGTAACACATGGAGCAGATATGGGTTGGACAGAAGAACAGAAAAAAAATGATTGAGGTACAGTGGACGAAGATCTACGGAAAGACCGAGAAAGAGATGGGAGGAACAGGTGGAGGAGGGAGTGAAAAGATGAGGAGCTGACTGGGATAGAGTAAAAGAAGAAAAGTGGTGGGATGATAGAGACAGGCTGACCCAGCCACAGGCTTAAACCAGCATCAGAGGATGATGGTATACAAATTCTATCATCAATTATTTTTATAATAATACTGCTAATATCATAATTTCCATATTTGTACATTAATTTAATGATTTAATGATATTTAACTTATTATTTCTTTAGGTATTATAGTAGGCTATTAATATGGATATTTTGGCCATCCATTTAGTGTATTTTATTTATATATTCCTCAGACATAGAAATAAATGAAGAACTGGAGCTATTGTGTAAGCTAAGTGAGATAATATATTTGTTTAATTGATTTCCTGCATCTTTAGGATTGCATAAAACTTTATCATTAATTTGTAGTGAAATTATTTCTTCAACTAATTTAGTTTTATACAAAATTAATTATTTATAACATTCCATGTACAGTATTTATAGTTTAATTTTTAATTTTTTTATTAGTTTGTGTGCATGCATTTAGCTTTACCAATAACCTTACACCCTACTTTACACTATTTTTATAATATTTCTAAAACTAATAATTACAAATTACTTGGTATATCTTAAACAAATATTTTTTTCTTTTACAAGAGTTTTAGTACCTATAAGTTAAGTTTTTATTCACTGATGAATTAGCCTTTACATGCATTAAGGGAAAACTTTCTTCATTGGCCCTAATTTGGTTGGTATGAAATACTGTATATTAAACCTAAATAATAGTAAGGCCTAATAAGACAACTCAAAACAACATTCCTGTTTAGCCTATATCTGCCAAAACTATTGATATTATAATCACAGACATCTAAAATGATCTTACTTAATTTTTTAATTGCATGTTACTGATATTACTGACCATTGTGAAGACATAATGGACCCATATGTTCATTACATATACTGTACGTCTTTATCAATCAAGCTGTGTTTTATGAATATACAGTGGAACCCTGTTATAACATCGCCACTTGTAACATTTTCCTGCTTGTAAAGCTACCTTGGTCTTGGTCCACAGACATGTTTTTCAATATAAACTTAACATGTTATAAAGTTTTCCCATTTATTAAGTCTAAATTTCCCTGTTCTCATGAGAGTTGTTTTAACAGGGTTCAACTGTATCATTTACTAGCTGCCTGGCTGCGGCATTTCCCGCGTGGAATAATTTAATGTAAACAGCAACTTTGTTTAAAATATTGGTTAGTGGTTTTTTTAATGTCATATATGCCTAAATCTGTTTCACACCAAGATTTTTAAGCCGAAATCAGACCTTAGTACTTCAGAGAAGTCTAAATAACTTGACTGTTCCGTCGCAATCTTCCAGCTGCCCCCAATACGTGCATATATAATAGGACAATAATTCCCGTAGCTAAGTCTTACGCGGGTTATGACCCCTAAACCTCACGCTGCAGACTTACATCATTCCAAACAAATGCTTCAAGGTAGGTACCTAGAATTCTTATGTCTGTACAGGTCCAAGACCAAAGAGGTTATGAACAGGATAGCAAAAAAGTAACAACTTTTGAATTGTTTCTCAATGGTCATGCTGACTTTTCAGGACTTCTGTAACATTTCACAGCTTTTCACACCTTTAACTGTCTAATTTTATAAAATCCTGAAATTTATTTGTAGATATTTACACAAGCTTCATTCTTATCAAAAAAAAATCACAGTGATATCTCAATGGGTTTAAAAGATGCAGATGATTAATTGGATGAACATTACATTTTTTTCAAAAGTTTCAAGGTCGAATTTTGAAAAATTCTAAAGTCACTTTTCATATATTTACATAGGCTTAGTTTTAAAATAAAAATTGTCTCAATATATTACCTGGTTTAGGAGATACGGATGATTAATTGGAAAAACATTATATTTTTTAATGGCTTACAGGTTGGAAATTTGAAAAAACCTGAAAATTCTATTTAGATTTATATGCAAACATCATTTTGGAGAAAAAACCACCTCAATATCTTAACTGGTTTATGAGGAATCAAGGATTAAGGAAAAACATGTTTTACACTTTTCACCCATTTAATTTGAAAACTATGCAAAATCAAAAAATTTTCTTAATATACATTTGTTTGGGCAACATTTTGAAGTCAAACAAATACTGATAGCTTTTAAGGTTAATGAGGTATCAGGGATTCATTGAAAAGACATTCTAACCTTCTTCACCCCTTAATTTTCGAATTTCGAAAAATCTCTTCTTAGTAGGCAGCTACGGGTTACAGGGAAGTTATCCTCAACATTTTATGGTTCTAGGTGTAACCATTTGGGCTGTACCTTGATGAGTGAGTGAGGACACTTTTTTTATACATTAAGACTGTAGAGGAAGAGATGGTTGTAGTTTGTGTTGAAAAAGTGATTTTATTTTTTAAATTAAAGAACTCAGCATTGATATAAATTTCTTCTTATCAGTAGGCCTATTTTAGACTGAAAATTCAATATCAAAATCGCCGCATCATAAAATCTGTACCATTACGGGCAAGTGTAATCCTGGAATCACAACTGCACAACAGAAGTGATGTGAATGCCTCCACGAGAATAACAAACGCTGAGGTTTCTGTGACAGCAAGACTAATTGGTGGACGTGATGCAAAGTCCGAATATAAAGTATTTCCACTTAATTTGAATCAGGAACGTCACAAACCTAAAAATGGAATTCAATATCAATTTTGTGCCCAACTGTTGGTGGAACTGATTGAGTTGCCAGTAAATTGCATTTATTTATTTCACGAAAGATTTTTGTTCATTATTATAAGCAAATAAGATAAGTTATAACCCTTTTAAGCAGATGTGTAATGGTCACATTATTTTCAACGAGTGGGAATGCCAAAAATATATTAGAAACAAATAGAAAAATAATAAAAAAACAATCTTTAAGAGTTGTCGTACAATAACTTAGCACATAGTGCAAAGAACATTTCACATGTAATATTTTTTTTGTATTTTTCTCATAACACCTAAGCTAGTGTTGCAAAATTGAGACTTATTATGGTCCCATTGCGTCCTTGGCATCGCATCCTTCACACCATTGTGATCCCAACACACAAATATTTACCCGCTTTAAAAAAAAAAAATAAAATAAAATAAAAAAAAATTTAAATTATCTGATGGGGCTCTATATGCAAAACTGCTATAATCACACACATTTTTTCTCCCTATTCAAAATTACACATACAACACTCAAATTCCATTTCAATGCAGGAATATCAGGTACCAGTCCCAAATGGACAATACTCAATTAATACTTTATGCTACAAAAATAAATACTTGTCCCATCTTATGAAAATATAGGTATAATAAATTATAAACCGTGATTTGTAATTCTTTTAGCTGAATTGCAGAACAGCACGAAGCTTAAAAGTTGCATTAATTTATTTCAACAGTTGAAGGAAACCAAAATCTGGATAGTTACACCTAAAGTCATATCTGGATCCTCCAGAACATGAGACCAGTCTTTTTACCACTGTGCCACTTAAGTCAATCTAATACAGTGGATTCTCTATCCACCGTTTCTTTTGTGACTGACAAAAAATTTTAATACATGAGGGATTTCAATGGATTTGGTCATAAAATGCTGTAAAATAAATTAATCGGCCCCAGAATGTGTTCCATGGATGCAGGTATTTCAATCCATTAGGTTTCAATACATAGAGAATCCACTATTAAGTTATAAATTATTATGAGCCATGGAACGTTTCATCCAGTGCCACATAGCTGACACAAAATGTAGACCTCACCTTAACTTCGGTGATGTACTTGTCAACAGCAATGTCGAACACACTACAAAAGTACTCAAGCACAGCATCACGAGCGGCTGGCAATGTCTTCAGAAGAGACAGCGCAGTGCGGGCAAACTCCAGGGGATTGGTTTTGACACTGCGAGTTGCTCCAGATATGAAGGTGCGCAGCTCGCCGAGGAGATCTTGCTGCCCGCCGCTTTTGATCACGCTAGTGCCAGCCATGACCTATACAATACAATTGTCATTTCACCACAGAGTCTGAGTGACAGCTATTAGACTCATCCTACACATTTTACATGTTCATTTAATATTTCAATTTATTAGAAAACACTACCCATATCATTTTAACAATGAGACAAAAATAATTAACCAATTAAGATTAGTCTACAAGGATGGGGGGGAAAAGTTCATATGCACTAAGTATACTGTCTAGATCCTAAATGTGGCACTGCCTACCCTAGAGTCCTGGCTAGAGCAAGTATAGGGATTTACATGTTAAATTATATTTAGTAAGGCTCAGTATCTGATGCTCCACTAACAATTTTTCTTTTTTCATCTTGGTATGCCCAAATGCTATACAACCATTCAGGGCTTTTCTTAAAATACATGGAAATTTTGAGTAAATAAGTACAACAACACTCAAAAACTTCTCACAAATTTATCTCTACATTTTTTTCCTATAGCAAAATTCTTCACTTTTCAATGGAGAATATAGTTTCTGTTCAAAAGCAATATCATTAAAAATTCTTTCCAAATTACTGTAGGCAAATGTGGGCATGGTTCTCATCAATCGGCCATGACAACATCCTTCCCCACTTCCTGTCTGTCTAAGCTGTATCTCTAATGACGTTGTTGAGGCGTAAAGTCCAACAACCTGCCTTTATATTTTTGATATTCACATACTGTGTATACATCAAACACAGAGGTAACTTGAGATATGCTTTCAGGAGAACAAACCTGTGTGACACATTACATATGGCCGGCTCAACTAACCGGTATAGATTTTATTCAGGACTTGTACGTACAAAACATTTCATAAATTCCTTAAAATATATTTCGAGTAATCATGGTATCCCAAGTAGGCTAACTTGGACTGTTGGTAATTTGTAGAATGAAGATATGAAATTTGTGCTTACTTCCTTTTTCCCACATTCAGTTTTGTCACAAGGGTTTTTAATGCTCCACCATCATGTACTAATTAAATTTTGAGCCGTGCATTTGTGTACACTTTAGTTTAGTTCTGGTACCTAGTGTTAAAGAAACAATATGATGCTTGTTAGATGCAAAATTGTTATAACTGTTAAAAAAAACAATGTTTTCAAATGACAAATGTGGAAAATGTAGCAGAATTGGAAAAAACAGCATTTTATGGGATTTGTGCGATTGTTGGTATCATATCATCAAGTGTAGTGATGTAATCGAGTCGAACATGCCAAGTCATAAGGGGCTGTGCAAAGTAAATACTGTTAAGTTGCTAAAAATGGCAAAACCTCAAATTCTCAGTAAAGTAATTGTGTTAGTGAAAACTGTGTTTAAGACATGTTGTTAAAACCGTTATTAGAAGCGATTCCATTACTAAGTGAAGTAATGAAGATATTATGGTATAAGAAGAATTGAAGCAAACTCATGAACTTAATCATTAGCAATGCTAATAATTTAAATGTGTAGGCCCAGTCTGAAGTAGCAAATAAACATTGCAATCGTCTGCAAGTCAGAAACATGTTTCAAGTTTTGCAGCAAGCTGTGGTAAATGAAAGGAACACTAGCCAAGAAACATTTGAGAAAATTCTGAAAAATAAAGACGGGCCAAATTTTTTGGGTTATATTGTAACGGACAAAGGAATAGACGTGAACCCTGATAAAATACATGCAGTTCAGGACATGACACCCCCCAATCCATCTCTGACATGAGGCGACTATTAGGAGTGGTTAACTATGTGGCAAAGTTTTTCCAAATCTAGTTAAGGTTACAGAGCCAATACGCCAGTTACTGAAACAGGATAATGTGTTTGTATGGGGGCAGCAACAAGAAGCATCCTTCCAGCATCTGAAAGACCTCTTGTGCGCAGCTCCACTACTTCTGCACTATGATCCCAATAAAGAGTGCTGGATTGGGCCGGATGCATCATCATATGGAATCGGTGCTGTCTTAGAACAACCAGACAACAATAATGTATGGCGACCAGTGGCCTACGCATCAAGGGCACTATCAGCAACTGAGCAGAAACGTTCTCAAACAGAGTAAGAAGCCCTCGCTTTAACATGGGCATGCAACAGATTCTACACCTATATTCTGGGTAAAACATTCTCCCCTGTACAGATCACCAGCCTCTGGTCTCCATATTAGGGAAGAAAAACATTGACGAACTGTCTGCTAGGTTACAACGGTATCAGGTGAGGTTGATGCGGTATTCATACACAATACAGCATGTGGCAGGAAAAGGGTTCTATATGCTGGATGCATTGTCCCGAGCACCAGCAGTGGCATCCTGCGCATATGAGAGTCAGTCATTTTGTGAGATTGAACATTATGAGTCCCTGTTTATGGCATCCTTCCCTGCATCAGACACCCGAATGGAGGAAGTACGTCAAGCTCAGGCATCGGACACTACGTGCCAGGAACTGATGAAACTTGTTCAGGTTGGATGGCCTCGCAAACCTACAGAGGTACCTACTCATTATCGGGCATATTGGGCAATTCGTGGGGAATTGTCTATAGTCTGTGCTATATTGATGAAAGGGGTTACCATGGTGATACCCGTAGAGTTACATCAGGAAATAATGAGACGGATCCATTTGGTGCATCTGGGAATAAATAAGTGTACTGTAAGAGCCAGGGCTACAGTATATTTGCCTAGGATCACAGGTGAGATTAAAAAATATATTGCCAACTGTGTACCGTGTATAAAAGAAAAGCCAAACAGACCAGAGCCTCTGATTCCGTCACCTTTACCACACGTGCCCTGGAAAGTTGTGGATACAGATCTGGCAGAAAGGAAGGGAAAGCACTATCACATTCTTGTGAATTACTACTCAAGATACCCAGAGATATTTGAGATGCCAACAATCTCATCTGAAGCCACTATAGCAAGATGTAAAGTTGCCTTCTCACGTCAGGGAATCCCTAGAGAATTAAGGTCAGACAAGGGACCCCAGTATGCTTCTAAAGCCTTCAAAGATATGGCAAGAAAGTATGGCTTTGCTCATGTCACAAGTAGTCTCTGATATCCACAAAGTAATGGGCAAGTAGAAGCAGCCGTGAAGAATGTGAAAAATATTACCAAGCGGTCAGAAGACCCTCAACTAGGTATGCTGGCATGTAGAAACACGCCACTCTCAGACATCCATTACAGTCCAGCACAACTCCTCATGGGACGATCACTAAGAGATACCCTACCAGTGATGCAGAGAAATCTGTGTCCAAAGATGGTGAGCAGGAAAGACTTTCAGCCCATTCATCAAAAGGCAAAAGATCACCAGAAGAAGAATTTCAAAAGGGCCCATAACGTTCAAACACACTTCCCAATTGATGCTCAGGAAACAATGTTGATCACAGACCTACAAAGATACTGTGTAATATGTTCCGAAGGCCATGTCTCATTTCAATAGATTGAAGAATAATTAGGAGGAACAGGCACCAACTGAAAGTCGTTCGAAAAGCAGTGTCACTTGAACAAGAGCAGCAAAGATCTTTCAAGGAGGACGGTAAAAAAAGAAACAGTGCAGAATCGGTCAAGTTGCAGTGAAGGGTGGCTCCGGTGGAGTAACATGTACAAAGCCCAGCGCAAGGTACCAAGGGAACAAGATGGCAGGAGAACAGAGTCAACATACGACTTGACAATGCAGAGGAAGAGGGAGAAGATAGAAGAAAGGGGATGAGCCAGAGGAGGAAGAAGGATGGAAATGGTGGCCAAATCCAGAAGAGAGACAGAAACATGAACAATTAAGGTCACATGTGCGGACAAGAAGTGGCAGAGAAGTGAAGTCCAAAGACCAACTTAATTTATAATCCAGGGTAGATGTAAAATATGTTAGGATTCTTTTGTATGGCATGTGAAACCCAAAGACAAACTTAATGTGTAATCCATGGTAGATGTAAAATGTGTTAGGGTTCTTTTACATGGCATGAAACTTTGCATTTCTGTGTCACATTAGCGTAGCATTGTCAAAGAGGGGAAGATGTGTTGCATGAAGAGAATTGCAGGGGACTACTTTGGTAAGCATGAGCGGGAGTAGTGTGTGTTTATGGGATATAGGACAGAGAGAGAATGTAACGTATTCATGTGCGGTGTAAATGTGTGAGCAATGATTAATAATGTCGGCGATGTACAATCAGGAAGTCTGGCCTTCTTAATAATGACACACTGACACTTACCACAATGGACATGTGTTACATGTAAAAGACTCGGAAATACAAAACACTAAAACAAAATGCATGTAGGCATGAAACTGTGCAGAAGTTCAACTGAGTTGAGCTCTCATGAAATGATCAGGCAAAGGCTACAACACATTTGTACACTCAAATCTAAAATCACTGTAGTAGAGATGAGGAATTATAAAAAGAAATTGTCCGACTAGCGACTATTTAAAAATGAAATGCCAACTTTTAATTTGGCTATTTTTTTTAGTGTGTATTGTCACTGTTTAATTTGGTAATACACTCATTTAATAAAGAGTGAGTGAGAGATTTTGGAGAATGCTTAACATAGAGGTCTTTAGCGCTGGTGAGGGGTGACATGAAGTGAGTATGGAGCAGCACCGGAATGAAAAAGCACGGGAAATGGTAGTTCCCCGAGAAAAACCACTAACCAACGGCATCGTCTGGCACAATAAATAGAAAAGGAAGTGTATAGTTTATATATGAATTGTGACTGTAACGTTCACTTCATTTTATCATTTGTACTAAACCATTATGACTTAATTTATTGTAGACAATTTCATACTCATCTCACATATTATAGGCTGACCAAAAGAATAAAACTAACATAGCCCTATACACATTATCAACATTTTGTTACAAAAACTTAACAACAGTCTAAAAGATCAACGAGTCTGTGTAGGCTTACATATCAATACAGTGTTTTACCATTTACAAAAACAAATACAACTGAATCTGTAGAGGCGAGAGGAGGTAAATAAACAAGATGGCTGAACGGCTTGGTTGTGTACGTTGGTACTCTGTTATTCCTACCTTATCCAGTTATTAGGATGATAGTACATGGTGGCAGCGGTGGTTCCCGGGCAGTTTAAGTGTACACACACGCGTTTGCCAATTAAGACACACTAGAAGAACAGTAATGTCGACAGAAACGGCTGCTGGTGAGTTGGGTGGGGTAGCACCTAACCTACATCCGCCTCCAGCTATGGACTTTGCAGCCCCGGCAGCGTGGGAAGCATGGAAAAGAAGATTTTCCAGGTACATGTCTGTAGCCGGTCACTGGGGAAAAAAAAGGATGAAGAAAAAATTGATTTGTTGTTATATGTTATGGGCGACCGAGCCGAAGAAATTTGGGCACAGTTCCAACCCCCACCCACTACTTATGAGCAGGCTTTACTAGCTTTCCAAACATATTTTAACCCTAGGAGAAACATAATATTTGAGCATTTCCGGTTCAATTCAAGGTCACAATTGCCAGGCGAGACAGTTGCAGAGTTCATCACTGCGCTCCATACATTAGCTGACAATTGTAACTATGGGAGGTTAAAACCAGAGCTCATAAGGGATAGAATTGTAGTGGGTATAGCGGACACAAAAACTAGTGAGCAGCTTCAGCTGAAACCAGAACTAACCCTAGAGCAAGCAATTCTTGTAGCTAAGCAAGCTGAACTCCAGAGTAGCCAGTCTGCAGAACTACATAAGGACCAGCAGAATCGTTGGGTGGAAGTGCATCTTGTACACACAGATACCAGATCTGTGAAGTCCACATCTTTCAGGCGCCATCCAACATCTCGGTGTGATATCCAGACTACAAGCCAGTGTCCGTTCTGTGGCCTAAAAGGTCATGAGCGTTCCAAGTGTCCAGCGAGAAATGTGAAATGTTTCAACTGTGAAAAATTGGGTCACTGGGCATATGTATGTAAATCTAGCAAAATTGGTTGCAGCAGTTCTCAAGTTCGCCTGGTGTCGGAAACAGGACCCGTAAATGAAAACGACAATGAATAGTTTTTGGGCAGTTTAGTGATTGGGTCAGGGGATATCAGGAAATGGACAACCTCAGTTTATATTACTAATTTTAAGGTTAGAGTAGACTTTCTTATAGACACCGGAGCAGATATAAGTTGTGTGCCTCCAGAAATGATTCCAGAGGAGTTCAGAGAGCAAATGAGACAGTGCACAAAGTTCATCTCAGGACCTGATGGCAGACAACTGTCGATCAAGGGATGTATAGAACTAGAACTCCAGGGCCATGATAAGCAGTGCAACACAGAGGTACGGTGATTTGGAATAATAAAGTGAACACTCAAAAAAGCCCTGATTAATTTCTATTTCCTGCCAGTTTATATCTTTCCGCCGAATGTAAACACAAATAATGCCACGTGCTTTTATTTACATAGGGTCGTGCAATGTTTACAACTACATTCAACTGCTCCGAAAAATTTTTTACTACTCATTAAATGCACGGGGGCTGAATGTAAGATATAAAAAATGTAATCTTAGTTATAAATAAATACCTGGGAGTTAATGTCTGGTTTCTGTCCATAGACTAATCTAAACAACACACATTTTTGCCGTTACAAATCTCGTAAATGAGGGCATATTTTATTTGAATTTGTAACGTAAAACCGCCACTACAACAGACATCACACGCTATTCAATAATTCAAGTTTCGTTCAGTTCTACTGCCACGAACAACGACGACGCACTTCAGAAACAATAAATAACGTATTTTCTTAACATGTGAAATAAAAAGTATGTTGTTTTTAGGCTGGCAAACGTAAAACATAATATACAGATTACCGATGGTTTCACATCATTTCGGCAATGATACTAAAAGTAATTTCCAATACTTTTGAATGTGTATATACTCAAAACTGGAAAACGCACGCAAATGATAGAACCCAAGGTAAGATGGAACCAAATATGCAACTTGGCGGCGAGAACCTAACTCTGATGCCACCTGTTGGTGGAGTTTTTAACTGTCTGAAGTACGGAGCAAGCGATAACGGCCACGGCGACTCGAAGTCGACGATAGCGTCACATAATTCTCGCGCCAATCGAGTCTAATTATAATGTATGTATGAATGTCAATAAGATCATAAGTAAATATTTTGAAGTGTATTAAATACAGACAGGTCGAGTTCGTCATATGTTCTTTCACTAATGTTGTATTCGAATAGGAAAATACACGGAACTACGTACAATAAATTGCTACCAACCATACAAGCAGTAAAGTAACTCTTCTTAGTGGTGATGTATATGCAGTAACGGCTAGTGACTTTTTTCAAAGGTTAAATCTTTAGTGCTCACTTTATTCCGAATGGCCTATATATGTTATTGAGGGGTTGAAAACACCTATATTAGGGATACATTGTCTGCAGTGTTTAGAAATTGTCAAATTTGTAGGTGAAAATTGTATACTATCTCACATATCTGCACCAGATAAAATAGCAAACACATGTGTTCAGGTGCCTTTAGAGTTTCCGAGAGTAACCAAAGGATTGGGAAAAATGAAAGAGCAAGTGAAATTAGTTGTACAAGAGAATGCAAAACCATTTGTGCAGTCAGTTCCTAGAGTGGTGGCATTACCCCTGTTTGATAAGCTCAAAGTGGAACTTGATAGATTAATTAAGTTAGGCCTATACATTATAGAGCAAGTGACTGAGCCTACTGAGTGGGTGGCTCCTATTGTAGTAGTGCCCAAGGGGGATGTGGTGCGCATTTGTGGTGATTACACTGAGTTAAATCTGTTTATCAGCCGTCCTCATTTTCCTATTACAGGTGTGGAAATTAAACTGGCACAACTGAAAGGGGCTAGAATTTTCTCAAAAATAGATTGTAACTCAGGGTTTTATCAAATGGCATAAGACAAAGAGAGCCAGCGCCTGACCACCTTTATTACGCCATTTGGAAGATATTTGTTCAAAAGGTTACCCTTCTGTATTAAGAGTGCTCCAGAACACTTCTCCACGAAAATTGCTCAAGTTCTAAAGGGTATTTCAGGGGTAGTGTCTCACGTAGATGATATACTAGTATTTGCAGAAACCATTGTAGAACATGATGAAACACTGAGAATGGTTTTGCGCAAATTGTAAGAGGCTGGTATCACACTCAACACCAGTAAAAGTTGTTTTGGGGTCACTACAGTCAAATACTTAGGGTTTGTGTTATCTGCCGACAGTATTCAAATAGACCCAGAGCGAATTGAAGGCATCAACTTCCCTCAACCTACTACAAAAAATGAATTGCAACAGTTCCTAGGCCTAGTAAATTTCTCAGCACAATTTCTTCCTAACAGATCACAGGTTTTGGAACCCTTATTTGCACTGCTCAAAGAGAACACAGAATTTGTCTGGGGAGAATCTCAGCACACTGTCTTTAAAAAAATAAAAACTATGCTCTCAAATGCACCCACTTTAGCCTTCTTTGACCCCAACCTGGAAATCATTTTAAGCGCTGATGCCAGATCGTTTGGTTTGGGGTGCTGTATTCTCCAACAATCCGGTAGCTCTAGGCAGGTCATAGAATATGCCTCCCGCAACCTTTCCTCAACAGAAAAGAGGTATTCTCAGATTGAAAAGGAGGCTTTGGCTCTGGCATGGTGGGGCTGAAAATTTTCAGCAGTATTTATTAGGCATACCCATCATTTTAGAAACGGACCACAAACCATTATTACAGATATTACAGACTAAACCCATAGATGAATTGTCACCTCGACTCCAGCGCTTTAGGATCCGCTTAATGCGATATGAATACACCATCCAATATGTTCCAGGGAAGGACTTAGTGGTTGCGGACTCCCTCTCTCGCAACCCAGGGAAGTCGTCCTCAACTGAAAAGGACGAGGAAAAAACTCAAGAAGTGGAGGCCTTTGTCCGACAGGTTGTGGCAGTTTGTCCAGTTAAGGACGAATTTCTAGAAATTATTAGACAGGAACAGAAAAAGGATCCAATTTGTGTAAAACTTAAGCTTTATGCTCAGACTGAGTGGCCAGAGAAAGGAGAACTATCTGAGGAAATGCGGTCATATTACCAATTTAGACACGAGATCACTGTAGAGGAGGAGTTGTTACTTAAAAGTACACGTCTGGTCATACCTCCTCCTATTCAGCATAAATGTTTGCATTTTATTCATGCAGGACATCAGGGAATCACAAAATGCAGAGAAAGAGCGAAAATGTCGGTATGGTGGTTAGGGTTGTCCACGCAGTTAGAAAACCTAATACGAAATTGCCCTCGGTGTATAGAGGAAAGGGTAAATCCTAGAGAACCATTACTGCAAGAGCAGTTTCCATCCCATGCATGGCAGAAAGTAGGCATTGATTTTTTCAAACATCAACAGTGGTATATGATAGTTACTGATTATTACTCTCATTATTTTGAAATTGTACCTATGTCTTCTTTGGCAGATGAAACAGTCATCAAAAGACTTGCTGAAATATTCGCACTGTTTGGCACACCCAACATTGTGCGAGCAGACAGTGGTTCACAGTTTCTTTCAGAAAAATTTAGAAATTTCAGTTCTACTTACAACTTTAGCGTCCTTACTTCCTCTCCACACTATCACCAGTCGAATGGGGAAGTAGAATCTGCAGTAAAAGTAGCTAAGCAGCAAATAAAAAAGAATGAGGATCTTAATTCAGCTCTTCTGGCATATCGTACAACACCTCTAGCTAATGGATTCAGCCCAGGGGAGTTATTGTTTGGACGTAGCTTGCAATCTACACTTCCTATGGTGCCGTCTAAACTGTCTCAGCAAACAAACTATGAGCAGTTAGCACAGAAGGAACATAATAAACAGATCATGCAAGCGGAAAGATATAATCAAAGATATAGAGTCAGAAAGCTAGCAGATCTAGTAGTAGGGGAAAAGGTTTGGGTATCAGATCGCAGGGAATACGGGGAAATTGAAGAGGTTGGACCAGAACCCAGGTCGTACGTAGTAAAAATAGGTCAGGGAAAGCACAGGAGGAACATGAGATTTTTAGTGCCAGCTCCATACCAAAAGAAAATAGTACAGGTTAGTCAGGGTCCAGGAGTAGTGCCAGGTATAGAATTCAGGAAAGAACATGGAGAGTCAAGTAGGAGGAAGGAGGATTTCAGAAAATCAGAGGAGAGTGAGAGTGATGATGAGTTCAGGGGATTTGGGGAGGATGAAATTCAAGGGTTAGAAAGAGATAAAAACATTCCGTCCCCCGAAAGAGGTTTACCAAGGCATGACCCCTAACAAAAGGAGTCAATAGAGCCAGAAATCAGAAAATTAAAGAGACATACAAAGCCACCCCTCTGGATGAACAGTTATGAGCTAAGATAGGATTGCATAATAAAATCAGTGGTATTATGACGAAGGTTAAGTTAAATTAATGTTCTGTGGTATTATGATGAATGTTAAGTTGTATTAATGTTCTGAGATGTTGACTTGTGTATTAAGGTGTTTGTTATACAATATGTATGCAATAAGGTTATACAAAAAATGTTACTATAAAGGTAACCCTTCTACGGGATGTTATGTTTGTACAATAGGTAAGGTCTTATAGTGAATGTTAAGTTGCATAATGTTTTGAGATATAGGTATAAGGAGATTGCTTGAAAGGAAGGATGTAGAGGCGAGAGGAGGTAAATAAACAATATGGCTGAACGGCTTGGTTGTGTACGTAGAGGTACTCTGTTATTCCTACCTTATCCAGTTAAGGATGATAGTACAGAATCAGTATAATTGTCTTAGAAAAACGATGATACCGGCAGTTTTCTATTGTCCGTGTTTATACTTCCTCAGTTATTATTTGTAGATTTATAAATACATTTTAAAAGCTTTTCACTCTCCAAAAAGCAGACATAGCTTAATATGCTGTTTTATTTTTTAATGATTTTGATACAATTTTTTTTTCTCACTTGTAGGGCTGTCAACAGGATTCCCAGAACCTTACTTCATCTCAAATCCACTCCCTCTTTCAGTTTAATTTACATTTTACTCCACATTGCTAAACATCTAATAATATTAATTAAGATGACGTGTGTTTACATAAATATACATAATGTCATAGTTACAATTACAAAAATCTGACCCCCCGTCTCTATGATTTTACCCTTCCGCCACCAAATGGCAATGGCGGAAGCCATTCAACACGCTTCGTGCTCCAGTTCCTTGCTCGTTACAGGTTCAAACAACGGAAAACAACGGCAACTTGGCATCTGCAGTGAGAAAGCATGTCACGTTTATCTAGGAGAAAGGTGCTGGTGGACATCACAGTGAACTCTGTTAACGTTACGGTAGTATGAACAACAGGATAGCATTGTAGCACACGAGAAAACTAGGCTGTGCTATTAAACCAGCAAAAAATTTATAACAATTACCATACAAAATGACACAGGCCTAGTTAACAATTCTTGTATACTACATTATAAAATTATCAAAATTAATCATCTTACATTACAAAAAAATTCACAATTTTGAGTAACCGGTTTTTACTCCAAACATTAAAAATTCTGGAAAAAACAAACCGGTTAAAAAAAAATTATATGGAACTCTCTTTTAAAACTTAACTTTAAATTAAAAATTATCAACTAAGCTTTAAAATGTCACAGGCCATATTTCTCCCAAGGTGTCTGTCTATAACTTTATTTTATAGTTTTTAGGAATCATTTCTTAAAGACACAGGTAAAATAACAGTACAGACTTTCTACTTAATGATACTTCCACTTCCGGCTTAAAATGGGTACCCTACTACTCATTCAGGTTTAGTGTGAACATAGCCCTTAAAGAGGTAACATTTTAACACATGTTATCCTTTTTCACTTGGACAGACACGTAATCATTCACATTTGGTGAAATTCTACTCACATTGTCATAATAAAACTCTTTTAATCTTTTGGGTGTGGCTTCACTAATGGGATGTTCTTTCCTTCTATCGTGAGTCTGCCCCCGCAGCCTCTGTTTTACATCCTTCCTTAACAACTGCTGTCCTTTCACCATTTTCAGTACCACATTATATTTAAGGTACTCTGCTCTGTCCTCTCGCTATGTATAATAACAGTAATAATATTACAAAAATAAATCAGCTTTTATATATATATATATATATATATCTGTACCTCGGAGGTATAAGACACCATGTCCACTTTTTGTCAAAATGCACTTTTTACCGTAAATATGGCCACGGTTTTAAATACTTTGTAGTGGCATACAAAACAAAGTCTGTGTTGTGTCAAAAACGTTGGTTTTCGGGCACTATACAGCCAGATTCACTAGTGAATCATAGTGAATTTCACTCTTCAAACTGCTCTCCTGAAAAATGTGATTTTTGTGACATAGTGTCTTATGCCTCCGAGGTACAGATATATATATATATATATATATATATATATATATATATATATATATATATATATATATATATATATATATATATATATATATATATATATATATATATATATATATATATATATATATATATATATATATATATATATATATATGATGGGCAGATTGTGCAAAACTTTAAATAATAATGTCTTGCAGTTGGGCTTTTGCCTGGTGGCAAGCTCACATGCCTCACTCTCCCTCCAGACCTCTCCTGAACAAACCATCCCTCACCAGCTCCTCTCTAAGTACATTCCACATCCTCACCGTCATTGACTACCTACTCCTCTCCGTCCTCCTCCACACCCATCCGGATCTTAAGACTGTTGTTCCCTCTCCCTCCGTAATCACTCTTGATCACAGTCGTAGAAGTAAAGGTCTGGACACTCGCCTATCTACCAATGTATTTTGCTTGACCCCCTTATTGTTTGGCTGTAGTTCGTCAAGTTACCGAGAATATAGTGTTTTATTGGCGCTTCAGTTAGGGCGGTCGGACTCAAACTCCGCTCACTTTTTTAGGTAAACAAAGATTGCTGGAACCTTTTCTTAAATTTGTGAGAGAAGAAAGTATTTCATAAATTGATAAAAAATACGTTTTGATAATTTTTTTATCTTAGCGGAAAGGAAGTGGGCGGAGTTTAATCCGACCGCCCTAACTGAAGCGCCAATAAAACACAATATTCTCGGTAACTTGGTGAACTACAGCCAAACAACAAGGCAAGGGAGTCAAATATCCAGTCGAGTGTCCAGACCTGTTCTTCTACGGCCGTGCCCTTGATTAAATGGGAACCTAAAATTCCCCATCCTCCCTCTCCCTTCACCACTCTGAACAACCTAACAAGCCTCTCCACCCTTCGCTTGTCCTTCAAATTACTCCAACCCATTTCCTTCATCACTTAACCATTTGGCCAGTGCACGATGAGTAGCTATTCCAAAAAATTAACATAACTGACAATAGAGACTAATGAAACATGAATTGATGGCCGAAAGTTACCTTCCCCTTACTTCCTAAAACATTTGCTGTATATACATAAACTATTCATACATGAACCACGGTCTGCCGCGCATGGGACTCTAGTTGCAACCACAGACCACACTTGAAAAAAGCCCTGAGCGTCTTATCACGTAACTTTTCTTGGTTACGTAGAGATATTTTCACTTAAAGACGGAAAAAAAACATCGATACATTACCTAAAAGCAATTACTTTAATTTTCATAACCTCAATTATTTACATTATTTTTAAACCTTCAGCAGCAGCAACATGATAAAAAAAATGACGAAAACTTCTACAAGTGTTGTTGGTACAAAATGCAAGGCAACAAACGTAACAAACTAAAAGTTTACTAAAAACAGCTCTACGGCCGATTTTCCTAACGTGCTTATGAATACGTAGTAGGTATTATACCACTCAGTAGTGTTGATTACGTGACTAGATCAACTCATTCGTTGAATGATAAAGAGGTGTCCTCGACTTTATTTATTTTATTTTTTATTTATTTACACTCCGTAAACCCTATTACAAGTTTAAAGTTCAAACATTAGGGTATGGAGCAAGTTAGTATAGGATATTACAATAGAATATTAATATATACATACAAAGTATTGTACTAGCAGTACATATACACAACTATATGTAAAAAATATGTCTTATTATCTGTTAACATAATATTACAATACTGAGAATAGATGCAAAAATTTCAGAATATAAAAATACAGTACTTTCTTTTACAAAATCATAAGTCAATAGAACTCATCAAGTATTTATAAGCATTTGTAAAAAATATTTGGCACACACACACATATATATATATACATACATATATGAAGTCTGAATGTTGCATCAATGTTTTTTCCAGAAAGTTAAGAATTCGTCTGTAGAATAAAAAGCGTGAGTTAGCAAAATATCTTTTAATTCTAGAACAAAAGCCTTTTTATTTACAAAGTATAAGGATTTATAGTATTGAGATAGGACATTATAAAACTTGATTGTGTTAGCATGAGCTCCTTTCTGGTACAATGATAATGATGCAGAAGGGACAAATAGGTTGCTATTATGTCTAGTAGAGTATTTGAGAACATCACTATTTAGGTTAAAACTTGTCATATTATTTACAGCGTACAGTAAAGTTTCATATATGTACATACACGTCATTGTTAGAATTTTCTCTTCTTTAAAGAGATTTCTACACGAATCTCTATATCTTTTTTTACACAGAATTCTTATAGCTTTCTTTTGTAAGATGAAGATTTTATTCGCAACGGTCGAATTTCCCCAAAAAGCTACTCCATATGACATTATGGACTGAAAGTATGAAAAGTAGCCTACACTGTTTTGAGGGTTTCTTTTGATACTGATTGGGATAAATGTCTCAGGGAAAAACAAGCAGCACATAATTTTTTTGTTATGTATTTAACGTGTTCTTACCAATCTATTTTTCTATCAATAAGTAGCCCTAAGAATTTAATTGAGTTAGTACTCCTAAGATATGTTTCATTACATTTAACTTTTATTTCTTTATAAAGAGCTACCTAATTTAGTTTGTTTTGTCAAAATTTATTGATAGTTTATTAAAAGAGAACCACAGGAAAAGTTTTCACATGACCTTGTTTGCTAAAATTTTAAGTTCCGATAGTGAATTTGTAGTTATAAGGATGCTGGTATCGTCTGCGTACAAAATTGTTATCACATCTTTCCCCAGAAAATTGGGTAAATCGTTAATGTATATCAAGAACAATAATGGGCCTAATATTGAACCCTGAGGAACTCCATGTTTGATTACAGAAAAATTAGACTGAATACCTGTATTTGTTGAATAATCT
>PNEQ01001331.1:0-14161 GCA_003012365.1 Medauroidea extradentata
AATGAATGTTTGTAAAGCTGTTGGGTAGGAAATGTGGATGCTGCACTGTTGGCTTTCATCATCCGTACATTAATGAAAATAGGTGTGTTCACAGAAATACTATACTAAATACAGCTGGACGAACAAATTATATCTTTGTCATACACTAAAAGGCGATATTTTGTGATCGCAAATTTTTCGTCCATCGCATTACTGACACGTTTCGGTGTTTTTAGAAATGACACCTTAAGAAAGCAAATTTTATAAAAATTAGACACACTGCGCTGTTTATGTGTTCCACTTTTACATCGCCTACGCTGTACACTTTTTACATCAATTAGGCCTGCCAAGTACTTATCTTGTCCTCCTTGGTCTCCAATTGCGTTCAAGTTTGTTAACACATTATGTTTGTCAGTCTGGTCGAGTTTGCTGAAGCATTTGCAGTCCTTCCCTGTACTTCGAGCTGGTACAATTTCTTTCCTAGATGATACATATTTTTGCCCCGTGGCTCTCAGCCGTTTTCGGGTGTTGCGTTTCCATTCTGAAACACGTGGTACTTTCCTTTTTCTATTATTGAGGTTAGAACCTTCCTCACTCTCTGATACATCAGATTCACTTTTCAGCATGTTAGCCACGAATGTAAGAAACACGTTATTTACTGCAGCACCTTGGACATTTATTAAAAAAACAAAACGGATGATGTATCCACGTATTCGCAATGAAGTGTAAATTTATGAAGTTTTTACCTAAGCTATATTGCATTTTATATTTTTTTGATGTGTCTAATTTTGCACCTATATTTTAAACAAGTATGAGAGATCATTCACATATCACAACAGGTAACATAACATACATCTGCAGCCACTAAAGCATAACCAAAATATTTGGTAACTATAGCATGCCAAATAGTATGTAATTTGGCTGCAGTACTACTCAGTCAAAAATTAAACATATTACCTTCAAACTCATGAAAATACAGATGAACTTCATACGTTTAGTCATCTATGCATGATTTTAGCACTGGAATTAACACTTAAATACATTATATAAAAAGAGTGGCAGCTCCAGACGTGTTATCTTGAAATGGCACCACGGTTTGGTGCAAAATGGGAATAGCTCCTGGAGATACCTTCCTCTTACACCAAATTACTTTGAAATATTGTGGAGGCAGCTCCTCTGTTCACAGTATCAATGTTTGGAGGTGCCTCACTGTTGCCCCAATATTTTGACATCTTTATACTGCACTTATCTCATTTTCATAAAAATATGGAGCTGCCTCGATCTTGCTGCAAGCCCTTCTCTCATTTTTACTTTTGTTTGTTTTGGAATACAGTAGAAACTCTATGGTTCATTTTTCAAGGGACCTGAAGAAAAAGTAATGCGTGTGGACCAACTATGCATGTGGACGTGCCTCTATTTTTTTACCTAACCTCGAAATCTGAAGTTGTATTTTGTGTGTTGAACTGATTGACAAGACAGACGTGAGAAATCTCGTTACAAATTATTATTTATTACACTAACATAAATCACGGTAGATTTATTGATAAATAAATTTAAAAAAACGGGAATTTAGGTACATTAATATCATTTTTTAAAAGCAATTTTTAATTTAAATGTTTTGTATTTGTGATTGCAATCGTGAAATTACATTACTGTTATATAACCATCTAAACATGCTGCACGAAAATGGGAATGATTTTAAAACCAGTTTGTTTATAATAAAACATTTTTAAATATGCTTCGCAAATTTTACGTTTAAGTTATCATTAATTGCACTAAAAACAAACACAAGCGAACGCACGTAAAGAGATCAGTGTTTCCAACTTGAATACATTGATCAATAGCGTTCGAGACAATCAATAGTGCTAGCAGCGGCAATTCTTTTGCCTCCATCTTGAATTTATTTTGCCGTGAGGACAAGCATTACATGCAATCACGGTCATTCTTCTATGGCTTTGCACGTGATCGCCAACTTTGCTTGTATGTTTCTTCTCTGTTCTATTTCCAAACCTTAGAGTAAATATAGGGTAGAGGGAGTGTCCTCTATACAGTTGCGTACGAAATTGTGTGTTCAACATGTGTCACGTGACTTTAGTGAAATATGTGCGGGAGATTTGAAATAACATTCAAAGAAAAGTTAATAATTGCTTAGTAATCACAACCATGTAGGGTTATTTTGGTACCTTATGAAAATATGAACTAAGGAGAGCATACTACCATATTATCGCATAGTATAATTGCGCAGAAATTTCAGAACGACAAATGTAAACAATGTTTGCCATGTTACTTTTTTCCTTAACCCAGCTGTTTTTAGTAAAAAGTAAATATTAGCTACATAATTACTATAAGGTTTTGAACCGAGATCTTGGTGACACCACATGACTAAATGTACATTCTGGAAGGCACGCCATTAGTTTCAAACAACACGACTGCATTTTAACTCCGAGAAAACATGAATAAACGACACCAAACTCTCAAGACCATGTTGGACACACATTTGTGACATTATATTCCCTCTACTATATATTACCTCTATGTTCCAAACAAATTTAGATGTCCTTTCTTCCTTCGTTATCTGTGACTCTCGCATCCCATGTTTATATTGTCTTTGGATGCGAAAAACGTAAACAGCGGGAAAAATAAAATTTTGATGACATAATATGAGGGAAAATTTAACATTGCACTAAATGGCAAACAAATGGGACCTGAAGAAATAAGTGCAAACCCTAGGAAAAACGTAAATATCGGCTGGGCATGTTTACTTTGTGGGCAGCCATGATAGTTTTTTTACAATTCATTGGAACGGTTTGTTTTAAATTTTACATTGTATGTTGAAATTAATTTTAAAAATGATTGATAAGCCTAATTTTGGGCTGTGAAACAAGATATTTCGAGCTATGGATGCTGGAAAAACGATGCTTACGAAAATGATTGGTGTGGAAACATCGTTTTAACAGGAAAATTTTCGGGACCAACAAAAATTAACAATAGATACAGGAAAACAATGGAAACGAAAATGATGCAACAAGTTTCTACTGTAACTGTTTCTGAGCCACTCAATGTCCTGATTGGATAATATTCTGTGATCTGTCTCCTCTGAACTATGGGAAAAGTTTTGTATACTCTATAGTTCTAGTGTTTTAAATCTGGCAATCATTACTGCAACATATATAAAACATTTAAGTGTGCCCATCTTGCCTGCACTAGCAACATCCAGGGTCAGAACATTCTTTTATCTCTTTTAGACCATTATAACCTTAGAACCTAATAAATTTATATTTTACAATTTGCAGGAGTCCATTAATACATTTATCTGGGTATATTTATGTCCCTGTCTTAGTAAATTTTTGCCACGAGAAACCGTCATGTAAACTTTTTTTCTAGAACTTAACTGTGCCATCTTAGGCCATAGTGATTGTGTAAAGTTGCAGCAGGAATGTGTGATGTTTGCTGTTTAATTTTTAATATCAACAAAATTTGAACTTATGGCAGGAAAAGGCAGCTAGCCTACCAATTAAATTTTCAACAAAAAATGGGATGCACAAGTACTTACAGGGTGATACTTGTTGATAGAACACTCCAGCATGTACTAGGATGAACACATTTCTCCGCAAAAGCACAGTTGTTTTTTTTTTTTCAGCTAGGCCGGTTTCATCAGCCGGATGATGCGTCATGTGCCTGATAAAGCCGGCCTAGCCGGTAAAATGTCATGACCGCACTTTCACTGTGAAATGTGTTCATCCTCTTATGTGTTTGTGTGTTCTATTAACTAGCATGGCCCTGTTAACTACTTGGGCATCCTACCTTTTGTTGACAATTGAACTAAACGACTGTGTTTTTGTTTCAACCCTGTGCATAAATGTATTTCGGTTTTAAACCCAACTGAATAATGTGAATAGCCATGAAGGAACAGGTGTTTTTATTTCAAGTGAGAGTCTCCGCTTATGACAAGCATGTTAAATAGGAAATGAACTTAAAGTACAGTAGGTGTTATTTGGGTCTGCCTTGATTGTGTGCAACATCTATGCAGCAGTTTTACTATACCTGCTTCCTTTTAGGTTTTGAAAAGTAATGCTATCAAAAAGAGTATAAATAGAAGCCCATGGCTTTAAACACAGGATTCTCTGTTAGCATTTTCAATTTATCATAAAGTAAAGTTACAATATTCAGTGAAAGTTTAACTTACAAATCACCAAGTTCATTTTATTCAGTTACTTTTTCAGAGAAATATATTTATTTATACCTTCACATTTGCAAAAATCTTACCTTTGAACTTTAGATATGACACCTGGCTTGCACATGATTGAATCATAAAACAAAACATTATTGTTAAATTGAAACAATGTAACGTGCAGGTATTGGTGTAGGGAGGTATTAAGTAAAATATATACTTATTTAGGGTAATCTGCAAAATTGGAATTGTCTGGTCATGTGACCATTCATTCGATTCGGTATCGCGTCATGATACCGAATCTGTAATGCAAAATATGCTACGAGGATTTTTATTGAGTTGAGATCAAATAAGAGAAATATGTGAGCATCTGAACCTTTCCCTCGGGCCAGGATAGCAGGTGGTGCCTAGGAGTAGTGGTGCCGTCCTGCCCATTACTCTTCTCACACCCCTCCGCTGGACCACTCTGGCCAGTTGGGGGAGGGGGGTGCAGCAGCCTATAGGAACGAGGCTTAGAGGCTATGAAAAATAATATGAATTAGACTTTTGGCTAGAGTAATATGTTAATTTAAATAAGTAATAGAAGTTAAGTAAACAAATGATAATTGTACAGGTTTTGAAACCAAATATGCAAATTGAAGTAAATAAATGTGACGGTGGTGTACTCCAGGGTTGGCTTCGGTAGGCGGGGCTGTTTCTGAATGCTCTCTTCCCATTGGCCAGATTACCAGTACTGGGACCAGTGGCGGGTTTTTGGACAGTGTGGGGAGAGAAGGGAGAGCTTAACGGACCGCGGGCAAAGGAGGTCGTGTGGGTGCTCGCGAAGTCGCACGTCGGGGGGAGTCTTCGGGGGTTCGGGCATCGAAAGTCATGGCGGTAGACAGCTGACAAGATGACCCGATCAACTGAGTAACAACGACGGGGCGAGTGAAGTTGTTCGGCAGCACGACGTTAAATGCAATGGATAAGCTGAATTACAAGTAGGGTCACTAGGTCAGGGCAGCAGACCGCCGACACGACCACTTAATCCGCGTCGACGGCAGATGGCGGGGTGCTACTAACGCAACTTAAACTTAGTGTATCGGCCACGGTAGATCGACGGGTCTGAACAATTATTAGCCACGCCCGCGGGAGTCAGCAACTCAGTGCACCATCGGCTTCTAGAACTGATCAGACCTTGTTTTTATTCACCTAAAATCGCAATAATAGACAATAGGGTAGAAAAAACAGCCAGATAAAACATTACCGACGAACACAGAAAAAGCATTAGCAACACAACAACGAAAGAGAACGTCGTAACAAATACATTATGCAAATGATTACAGAGTCCAGAATCTATTGAAATAACTTGAAACAAATTTTTTAAGTAAAGCAAAAGTGTTAGTTTGCCAAGGCACATGAAGGGGTTGTGTAATACCTCCTGCAGGTTGTGCTTGCATTTTGAGATTGTGGTGTGTTGTACTGCATCCTGATATTTGTTAGTGGTGGCATGCAACACTGGCTGTGATCTGTGGATCACGAGCTGCCGTTGTGGTTATTGGTTATTGAAAAGAGGAGCCTGGAAATCCTGATGTGTTTTCATTTAATTACTGAACTTAGGTATATCCCATTTTGCCTGTGAGCTCATGATGGAGTTAAATTACATAAATGTATTTCTTGATAGCTTAATGCCTCATCGTGTAGTGGTATAATAATTACAATAAGTATATGTTTTTCCCTAAAGTTTTATATTCCCGTACAAAATGGATGCAAACAAAGAAGTAATGATAATTGTGGTAGTATCAGAAAGCCTCTACTGTCCCATAATGTGAAATGAATCTGTAAGGAAATGCATGTATTGCAGGAGCTTAAGTGGCAAGCTGCCGTCATTCTGGGCTCAGTGGATTTCCTCGGTAGTCCTCTGGGTCTATTAGGGGATGTGGCAGAAGGCGTCACTGGTCTAATTTATGATGGCAACATTGAATCACTAGTCCAGAATGTCTCCTATGGCATCTCCAATTCTGCTGCCAAGGTCACAGGTGTGTGGCTATTCTTGATCTTACTGTGTCAATGTGAAACGTTACATATGTATGAAAAGGAGAGGAATAGTGTATGCCAAATATAAATGTATAAAATCAAAATATAGAAGACAAGTTATTTTGCAATTAGTTGTGATGCATATAGAATCAGTAATGGAAACTTTTTAGCCCGTTTTCTGATGGAATAAGTAGGCTTATGAGATCACATTCTCTTCTGTGGGTCTATATGTTTGTCCTCCTTGAAAACTTTTGAACCAGTGAACTGAATTTCATCAAACATGATACACTTACACTTACTTAGTAACAAGACTTGACTTTTTACAATTAAAACAGAAAGAGTTGTGCACAAGTACTCACAGGATGGTACTTGCAGATAGAAACACACACACACACATAGGTGCCTCCACTCACCTGATGAAGCAGATGTAGTCTGCGAAACGTTGTGACCGCACGTCCGCGGAGAAATGTGTTTGTCCTATGTGTGTGTGTTTCTATCTGCAAGTACCATCCTGTGAGTACTTGTGCATAACTCTTTATGTTTTAATTGTAATTAGTAGCCTAGCGGCCTTTCCCGCCATTGTCCTATTAAGACTTGACTTTTGTGTATTTTGTTCATGCTGTGTTCATATTTTAAAAATGGTGGCCATTTTTATTTTATTTTATTACACTAGATACCTAAGGAACCATATTTTAGAATTTCATCAAACTCTGTACACATGTAGCACCTAGTAAAGTGATTTGACTTTAATGTATTGAGTTAGTGTCATATATTTAATTTCAAAATGGTGGCCTTTTATATGTATTTAGCACAAAAAAAATTGTATGTATAGTACAGTAGAACCCTGTTGTAATGTTTCTCAAGGGACTGAAAAATGTTCACATTATAAATGGGAAAACATTATAACAGAGTAATTTCCTATTACAAATCAGTTTTAGGGACCAAATGAAGGTAGCATTATAAACAGGAAAACATTATAAGTGGGAACACTATAAGAGGGTTCTACTGTATAAACTTTATACAGACCCCTTCCCCCAATGTTTTCACTAGAAATAGGGTCTTTATAAAGAGGGTTAACCAGTAAAACCCCTTGGTTTGTGAAGAAAGGGTTGTTATGGAGAGGGGTTTTATAAAAGTGGTTTTACTGTAACATAATAGTTTTCCTAATTTATCTAACTCGGTACGCGTGTGTGTATGTGTGTGTGTGTGTGTGTGTGTGTGTGTGTGTGTGTGTGTGTGTGTGTGTGTATATATATATATATATATATATATATATATATATATATAAACACTATATAAATCTCTATTTAACAAAACTTAAAAGACCAATCAATGACGTGTTTGTTGTAAGAAGGTTTGTTAAATAGAGGATTTATATACTGCTCGACATGGAATTTCACATGAACGAAAAACTTCAATCGACAACTCTCAGTATATCCTGGAAATTATGGAAGCAACCAAAAAAAAATATGACTGAAATTGCTATTTATTTTAAAGATTATGAATAGCTAACAATGTCTTGGGCACAATACCTAGCACATAGATCTTCATATTAAGGTTGCCATGTTTCTAGAATATCAGGGTTACACCAAGTTCTTCACCACATAACTTTATAGTGTGTTACCATGGTTTTTAATTTGAAAAGTCAGCCATTGGATGCTTGCTAATTTTCTACTCACATTCTAAGTGCTTCATGCCAAGCCTTTTCTTATAAAATATGTCCTGAAGAATTATTGTTTAATGTCCCTAATCTCCAAGAACCAATCTAATTTCCTTGTCCAAGTCTTCATTTTTACATACTTTATCACGTTTCCTATTTACGCCAACAAAGACAGTGTTTTTTTTCACTCTGCGCACAATTTAAAATTATGGTCGATAGTGTAGGCCCGGACGCGGATGTCGAAACCATTAACAATATCACGCTGTCACCGTGATGAACAACTTTTAAAGTGTCAAGTTGTTGTTGTAGTGGTGGTCGTGGTTGTGATGGTCATGGTTGTAGTCGTCGTAGTATTCGTCGTAGTTGTTACTGCGGCAACATGGGTAACATGTGTTACATTGTTCTTATGGGGGTTTGCCGGGACCAAATCTTTACTTCCTTGTTACGGTTTTTCAATTTTCGTTAAGTAGAATATTCGTGAATGGTGGTTTTACTGTTTGTATGCATGTGTGTATACACATACACAGGATGTATCTAAATTTGACAGACAAACTTTGGCATATGAAATGTTATGAAAAATTTTTTACGGAGACTGTGTGTCTTACACATTTGCAACAAGAGGACCTTTTTTGTAATGCATGGCATCCTCGTCAGTTGTTCGTCTTCAAGTACCATCATATCCAGACAGCGCCAAACTTTTACAACATACAAGAGTTGTCACCCTTGTGATTTTGATCATGGTGGTAGGCTTGAACGAGCATTTGCTGTGGGACGACAGATCCCGATAACATAAAACAATGTTCTTGGTTTTGCTCTTTTAGCTCACATAGTTTCCAATTTTTTTTTTTAATATAGTTTAAAATTTCAATTCTCGACTGCGTATTTTTCCCTAAATAATCCATTTTTGTGATATGTGTTCTAGATGTTTTCTTTTCTACTTCATTTTTGTAACAATTTGTATGTCAAAGTTTGTCTGTCGAATTTAAATACATCCTGTATATAGAAATATGCGCGCGCACACGTTTTCTCTCTCTCTCTCTCTCTTTCTCTAACTCTATCTCTATCTTTTTTCTTCCCCCCCCCCCCACACCCCCCTGGCAAAAATCTATTTTAAGTTTTGTGTATTTAAATCATACTGTGTGTGTATTTTCAAAATGGTGACCTTGTTTATATTTTAAGCATAATATGACGTATCTAAGGAAATGTTGACTGGATTTATTTACTTGGACATACTCCATTGCGAAATGAAGTACGTATGTCCAAGTAAATAAATCCAGTCATGCACTCCCATTGCACAGTTCTTTCAAAGATCAAGGAAATGTTTTTACGAATTTCATCAAACTTGGTACACAAGTACTGTACATTCTAAGCTGGCATCAATTTTGTGTGTTTCAATCAAACTATGTTCATATTTTATAAAAAATGGTGGACATGGTTATAGTATTTTTACCAAGGCAAGATTTTTTTTAATTTCATCAAACTTGATACGTGTGTTGTTGGGTGACTTCGTGTATATAGCTATAGCAGTGATTATGGTAGAATTTTTTTACTAGATTTAGTTTTTTGGACCTAACTCCATTGCGATGTTGATGTCTGACAGACATCCACATAGCAATGGAGTTAAGTCTGAAAAACTAAATCCAGTCATGAACTCCCCCATTGCCCAACTCTTTCATAGGATTTTTTTTGTGTGTAGACAGTAGTATTTAACTGATGTTTCATTTCTATTTTGTTTGTCAGTGTGTAATTTAAGATGGAGATAAGTGCAAGTTCCCTGTAGACGCAAGATCAATTAACTTTCATGTTAAAAGGTATCAGCCATTGCAACAAAACATTTGGGTCCTCCGGACCTCAGATAATGCGGTGACTAAAGGATTAATTACATCTACCAATACTCGGAAATGCTAGAAAAGTGTAAATGATTGGTGCGATAGGGAATTGGTTGTGGTTAGCATCAAACATAAGTACACAGGATGACCATCTCTGCCAAGACTTGCGCAAGCTGTTACTTACATGGGACGACAGCATATCTACGGAGGAGTGGCAGGTGGAGTCTACATGGATGGAATAGGAGTTGCTACCAAAGCTGGATGATAGTTCGTCTCCTAATCTGTGACCCTCTCAGCAGGTAGGAGCAAGAACATACAGCAGATATAACGATTATGTACAGAACAAAGTCAGGATAGCAATGGCTTGACTATTCATGAATCTGTGTGATTTATGATTATTGGTAAGTGTTCCAAAAGACCCAATTTAATGTTTTTTTTTTTTTTTTTTTTTTTTTGTAAGTTACTTGATGGGAGGAATGTTGTACATGAATGAGAACATGGATTTTGTTGGGTGTAAGAAGTTGACATTAATGCCAGGCTGATGGAGGTTAAATGTATGAGTTGTTAAGTTTTGTGTATTGATATGAGTAAAATAAAAGTGGAAATGCAACAGCTTCCACCACTAATTTCTACTTGCAAGATTTTATAACAATTCTTGATATTTAATGTTTGTTACTGAAGTCAAGTTAGTTGTGTTCCGTTAGAACTCTTTCATAACTTATCCTTGTATGAATATAATTATGCTAGTAAAAGTTCTTTCTTACTCACCGAGGTCTACTTTGGAGTTAGCATCGCCAGAGTTTTTGGTAAATGTATTGTACTGTAAAAGTACATACATAGTTTTATTATGAAAGTGGAATTTGTCACCAAACTTTTTAAGTACAATTTGTAGGTGTGGTCAAGGCACGTTAGATGTTTGACTTACTGTGAATGTAATATTGTGTAGCTGTGCTTATTCTGTGCAGAGTCCCTGTCGGATGGACTGGGTCGCATGATAATGGACGAACAGCATGAGGAGATGCGGCAGAAGATACGCAAGGTGCAGGTTAGCAGCAGTGGTGACCACCTGGTGGCCGGGCTAAAAGGACTAGGCTTTGGGTTGCTTGGAGGAGTGTACAGCATCATCAAGCAGACGCGCGAGGGAGTTGCCAGTGATGGCATACAGGCAAGTAAACAAACTTCTATTGCTAAAATGTTGCAAGATTACAAAAATCAAATAACTTAACATATTTTACCATTATCTTCAATAGGTTACTAATTCCTAATGAAGAAAAGTCTTCGAGTAATATGAAGTATGTGTTATGTCACCTTGTGTTACTACATTACATTCTTAATGTAGTTGTTGTCACAGTTGCAAGAGTAGGAAAGAGTGTGAATGACCTTAATTGCAGGGACTCCTCCCAGGTCTCGGCAAGGGCTTGGTGGGCACAGTGACCAAACCAGTGGTGGGGATACTCGACCTGGCGTCAGAGACAGCGAGTGCCGTCAGAGACTCCAGTCGAAGGTGAGGATGTACTGTAGTGTGTGTTCTACCTAACATGTGCCAGCTGGGTTGGGTTCTCTATATACAGTTATGAAATGTCAAAGAGAAAGACCAGATATTATGGTTGTCCTCAGATGCATGAGCCTTGCTTTTCTTGCAGCATAAATCATGTTTCATCTGATACAAGTACAATAAAATTTCGTTGTTACAACCCCCTTTATTACAACCATCCCATTTTTACAACCCAATATAGTGTGATCAGATTTTGTGAACATGCTCTTAAATTATATGCAATTAATTATAATTTACTTTTAGACCTCAGTGCTAACATATACAATAGGTAGGTTATAATAAATTATATTTTTTCTATATTATTATATCAATTTCATTTCCTTTATAGTTATGTTTTTATTCTTTAATATATCAATTTTTATTACTATACATTTTAATTACAGTATTTCAAGATTTAAAAAATTTTCTTCATTATTTCATTAACTTAATTTTCTTTATAATTATGTTTTGATTTATTGATATAACAATTTTTCTTGCTATATATTTTAATTATTTCAAGACTAATTGTTTAATAAAATTTCATTAAAATAATTACTGTCATCAAGACAGTTTCTTTTTTTGTAAATGTTTTGTTATTAGGTGGATTGTAAGTTTGCATAAGGTTAATACAATGTATGTTGTGAAGGCCAGTCTTGCAATGAGTGATAACTCTGAACTGTGTTGTAAAGCAAATATGTAACAGGAATAAAGAGATCAATAAAAACAAATCCTGGTGAAGTTGTCAAGGTCTCATAGGATTTACGTCCTAGATTATTTAGTTGATGTGAGGGAGTAAACGTATTACATCAGTAGGCAATAAAATCTTGTGGAGTTGTGCGAGGAAAAAATAACTGTAGTGTTTCAAAACAGTAGCGGATGCAAATAGACCAATCAGTTTGGACTTGACGGAAAATGTAAGCTAAAACTAGAAGATGTGTAAAGAAAACTTCAAAATTTATGTGGTAACATCAGGGAAGTCAGATGAACCAACTGCATTTAAAGCCACTATACTTTTGAACCTAGTGAAAGAAGATGCTTTCGATGTTTTTTTAGCACTTTTCAACTCGCTGCTGAAGATCACACTGATTACAAAAAGTTACTTTGAAGCATTTGAGGCTTACTGTAAACCCAGAAAAAAATGTAACTTAAGAGATGTTTTTGCTGTATTAGAGATAACAAAAAGAGAGTGAACCATTCCAGCTGTTTGTAAATGACTAAGAAAGTCAGTGCGGAGTGGTGAGTGGTGAACAACCAGATGCAATTGTGAAAGACTACATTTTTATGGGTGTGAGGGACACCGCCTTACAGCAAGAAATGCTTAGAATGAACAACTTAACCTTATAAAAAGCATGCAAATTATGCAAATTGGCTCAATTGAGTACACAACAGCTGCAATGTTTACTTGGTGATCGGAAAAAAAGAAGGGGTTCCCGAAACAACGCGGGCAGTGTCGATAAATGTTGTACAGTCTAAAAGGATTGAAATGAACTGTCAAGTGCAAAATAAGCAGGATTTTAGTGTCAAGTGTAGACAGTGTAATTTTACCCACATGAAAGGTAAATGCCCTGCGTTTGGAAAACAGTGTCGTAGTTATGAGAAACAAAACCTAATGGTAAAGATGAAACTGAAGATGATGAAGAAATGTGTAAAATAGTTCATAATGCTGGTAAGTATCTCCCCATCAATGAATTGTGCCAAGAAGAGTTTAGAAAAGAATTATCTGCAGAGCCAGTGCCAAGTGAGGTTATGAAACATACTTGTAGTAGCAGGGTGGCCTCATAAAAAGGCTAATGTGCCAGCTCATTTCTATCCATTCTGGTAGGTTCAGAATGATCTTTTTGTTGCAGATGATCGGTTATTTCTAAATGATAGAACTGTAGTTGCTAAAAAAATTGAAAGTTTCTATGCTGAAGGTGATTCATTAGGACAGCTCTTTGGAGTTGGCAGAACAAATTCTAGTGCCAGAAGATTGTTTTATTGGTCAGGTATGTCTATAGACCTAGAGAAGTACGTATGTATTAGCGTGCAGGGTTTGTGAGAAATACGGAGTCACAAACTGAAAAGACTCCCTTCTCCCTCATGCAGTTCCCACATTTCTGTTTGAGAACGTATGAATGTATATGCTACTTGAATTTGGGGCAACAATTTTTTAGTGATTTATGATTATTTTCAAACGGGTCTGGAAATAATTAAGTAAATAAGGTATTAGTGTTACTTACAACTGCTCTAAAAGGCATATTTTGCTCTCATGACATCACCATGATAGTGGTAACAATACTAACAATATGCGTTTTAAGTTCTTATGAATGTGTAACTTTGCGCTTTGTGACGTGCACTCGCACATAACCCATACTTGATTTCTTACTATACAATTTTTTTCCCCTTTAATTTTTATATATATATACATACATACACACACACACACACACACACACACACACACACACACACACACACACACAAACACACGCGCACACACACACACACACACTCTCTCTCTCTCTCTCCCTCTCTCTCTCTCTCTCTCTCTCTCTCTCTCTCTCTCTCTAACATATTATTAGTGATGATGATGTCTGTGTGACTTTCTGTGTGTAGGTGACTAAGGTGAGTTGAGAAAGGATTAATTTGTAAGATAATTTCTATTTGCATGAGATACCTTTTCTTACCACAATGTAGATTCTCGTAGGTTCGTCATTAAAACATAGGCACCACATCTCAATTGAATAGAGCAATTTATTGGAGAAAATGAAAATAAATTTTAAAAAAAATTTCGAATATCTCTCACCCTAGGTTAAACACATAGTTTAGACACAATTTACTATAAAGTAGAAAATATCTTGAGTTTGGTTAAAGTTGACACTAGGTTCTATTAAAATTCCTCGGCTAGGGATAAAATTAAAATTTGAGTTCAAGTATGTATGTTTGCTCAGTCGGTTTACATGATATTCTGACACAGGACCTCTGGGTTTGAG
>PNEQ01001331.1:15161-26048 GCA_003012365.1 Medauroidea extradentata
TTCAGAGTTTTTTTTTTTTTTTTTTATGGTTTAAGGTAACGGTGTCTGTGTTTATTCTTTGAAGTATTTTGTAATGTGATTAATGATCATTGTTGATGATGAGAATGCGATACTCTGGACTTGAAAGAGTGAATATAAATTATGGAAATTACAAAGAAAGACTGAAGTTGATACATGGAAAATGTGATTTTTGGACTTTTGTTGGATGTTGAAAGGAATTTGCTTTTATGTTTATTTACCTGAGTGCAATTTGTGTTTTTGATTTGAGTGCCAGTGTTGTGTATGTTTGTCAGGTTGATGTATTCCCCCCCCCCCCCCTCAAAGACGCCAACGGAACTGAACCTATCCGACAGGAAGGACGTTAGCTATGGTAGTTTAGGCCTTCAGCCTAGGGTTTTTCATTTGTTTATTTGGGTTTAAAAAGTAACTTTGGGAAGTGGGAACAAGCTTTTTGGAGGTGTTACAGAGGTTTGTTTGCTCAAAGGGTGCCTCTCAGCAGTCAGAATTTTAAGTATGTATAAGTTTGGTACTAACTTCATTAATAAACCCCAAGATTGCGAGAATTCTTTGACTTTCATTCCTCGGCTCATGCTCCGTTGTAAGAACCCTTTATTTTGTTAAATGTACCGCTGAGCTAGTCGTGGACGTGTGGCGTTGTGGGACAGTTGCCGCACCACATTTTTGTCGCCCATAGTGGAGGCATATTGTCGACGTTTCACATTTTTGTTTACCCAACGTATGACATGCTACATTTTTGTTGCACATCGTGGGACAGAAGTAGTGCGACGTGCTGCAGTACCTTAATTTAAGTTACCGTATATACTCGTGTATAGTGCGCCTTCGTGTATAATGCGCACCACGATTTTTGTAACAAGTTCCAGGGAAAAAAATTTATGTGCTTTGCTAGCATGTAAAAAATCATGGGAGTAAAAAACAGTGAAGAGCGCGAGGGAGGCTACAAGGAATATGCCAGGGGGGAGGAGGGAAGGAACCATGGCTAACAAAGAAAAGAGAGAGGAAAGATAACTCACACAGGCTAGAGTGTGCCTGGCGGAGAGAAAGATAGCGAAAGAGCGGAAAAGGGGTGGGAGGTGTGGCTTGTCATGTCCACAGCTATTTATAGATAGCCTACCACGGTCACTGCTCACATGTGCCTGGACAACACTCCCCTCTCCCCTCTCTTACTGTGCTGTGTCCTGTCTGCTGCTTCCAGCATATCCCCACCCCCACCCTTCCAAAACGAGATAACGTGCCATGACAGCAGAGCAGCTTGCCTTTTTTTATTTTCTGTCCAACCCACACTGAGAAGAAAGAAAGGCTCAGGAATGCGGCAGGGGTTGGCTACAAGCAGAAGACTGTAGGGCCCCAATCACAACCCTACCTTGTCTCCCCTCTCCTGGGGAAGGGGAGGGGGAAAGAACAGTGTCGCACTGTTGCCCTTTTTTATTCCTTTCCTTCCTTTCCTTGGAAAGATGATTATCACGAGACAGATGTTGAAGTTAACTTCTCATATTGCTTCCGCCCACCCACGAACTTTCCTACCAAGGGAAACAAAAAAGTGGGTTTTAGCAGCAATAGTTACAGCAGAAAAGTGGTTAGGAGGGGGTTGAGAAAAAGAAAAAGAAGTGTAGTAGTAACATTCTCTTTCTCTGCCTCCCACGCTTGACACCTGCCAGTTTACAACTCCGCCTTCTCCCCCCCCCCCCTTTTTTTAACCCGACAACCTTTTTCCCACTTTTTTTTTCTATTTTCCGTCTGTAGTGCTCACCCCTGAATTTTTATCAGTTGTTTTGGAATAAAAGTGTGCATTATACACAATTAAATACGGAAAATTAGAGTAGAACCCTGTTTTAATGAACCCTTGTATAACATTTTCTTGGCTACAAGGCTTTTCATGTTTGGTCCATTAAACTTTTTCGTAATAAGAAATTACCCTCTTGATAAGAATTCCCTTTTACAAGGTACACATTTTGGAGTCCCTTCAGAAACGTTATAACAGGGTTCTACGTTATTTCTACATTTTCTGAGTTATTGTGTTTATGTGCTGTGTTGTACATTTTGCATTATGCAGATGTTAAATATAACTTATATTAATTTTACTTTCCCTAAATGAATTAAAGTAACGCATTCTTAGTTCCGAATTAACTTTTGCTACCCCAAATAATCAGTATTTTCAGAATCTCTGCAATTAGCCACTATTCACTGGATATTTTCAAAGTTTTTAAGGGAGGGAACAGACACACAGGCAGGAGAGTGGTATCATTTAGCCTAATGTTTCTCTTGGAAATAGCCAATAACAGTGATAGAAATTACATGTATTAAATAGTGACCATGTACACTGCTGAACCACCAAGGCGATCCGGGTTCAATTCCAACCGGGGTTGGTCGCTGGATTTTTGCATGTGTGAATTGTGCCGGACAATGTCGCTGGTTGGTGGGTTTTCTTGGAGATCTCCCATTTTCCATGCCCCTTCAATAAGGCACTGCTCCATACTCACATCATGTCACCCCTCTACAGCGTTAGAGATGTAGGTGTTGACAGCTGACTAAAATCTCCTTACTTCACTTAAATTGCTAAAAATTCATAAAGAAATAGATTGATGATGAGGTAAATGGTTATGGTGTAGCTTGAAGGAAAAACATTTGTATGTAGACCGATGATACAGGACAACAACTTTCTACCTTGCCCTCCTGCTCTTGGCCTTCCATTTGTTCATAACTGTGTGTACATACGTGTCAGACTTTGTTCTTGTGTACAGTGCCAAGCATGTGGTGCCTGCTCGATTCCGCCCCCCACGATGTGTGATTGGACCAAGAGGCTTGATGCCTGCATACTCTAAGAAGCAAAGTGAAGGCCAAGAGTTCCTCTACATCATCAACAGCCAGAACTATTCTGAATGGTTTGTATCGCATGGCAGTTTGTTTACATTTTTCATTTGCATTTCACTACAAGTACTGTGTCTGTATATCCTGACATTACTGTATAGAGATGCATGCTGTGGTATCACCTACACCTTACATATAGGTGGTGCATGGTAACTTGATACATTATGGAAGCTCTGCTTCTAGCGTGAATCTGTTTTCAGATCGAATACGTATCCTGCCAGACAACAATAACATTGCCATGTGGGAAATGGCATGTTACTGTAGGGAATCTGTCATATAGGCATGTCACTAATGCAAAACTCTGTTTCATACAAAGTCAACATACTTTTTTTTTTACACTGTTTAAAGCAGTGTAAATTTTGGAGGAACGAAAACAATCTGCGAATAATACTCCAGCACTTCTAAGAATCTTTCAACGCCCTTTTTATTTTGCGTCAGCAAATAATTCAAAACAATCAGAGTTCTACCTGTCTCAATCATCATCTAGAAATTGTATATCTCCAAAATTTTACTTCCCTATTCACAAGTGACACCTTGGATGGGTTAACAATCACAGATGTACTTCAACATTTTTTTTTAATGCATCAGATGTGACTTACATGTTGGGTGTAGGATGTAATGTCTGTAATGTAATTAAATAAAAAATAATATGTATTTGTAGTAGTAGGAGTGACCTTAACATCCTTCTCAAAGCCAGGCTCCTGAAATTGCCACCAATGAGAATGTGAGTAAACTCGTACTTGCTCCAAGGAGTGTTGAATGTAGTACATTTACAACAAGACTCATCAAGTGTGCAGAGTTCAGCAGCAAATACAGTAGTAGCGGTACCGTAGCGAACTGGCGGCACCCGTATACTGCAGGATGCCGGTGACTACACTGCCAGATCGGCAGTGATATTGCTAGAGATCACACACTGTCTGGCAATAACTGCACGTTTTTATATATTGGGTTCATGTTTACGTCCGTATCGGTACTGATAAAAGTGGACTGTCTGTTTTATAAACGTATTTATTAATATTTGATCAAAAGTGTACGTAAAATGGTTGAGCCTGATTGTAAGCCAAGTCGGAATTTTTGACGGTCCTAAACTAAAAGAAAAGGTCAATAGAGTAAATATGGTATGCTGTTAAAAGCAGTGGAATTTGCCACCAAACAATAACTATAACTCTGGCAACCAACAGTTTATCATAATTTTAGTGAATGTGTCTAGCTTGGGTGGGAAGTTTTAGAAATAATGCTCTTATACAGGAGTGTTGTTCACTAGTGAAAATTTATACTGAACAATTTACTCTTGCAGGTTCATGGGGTAAAAATGTCACCAAAGTCATCGCACAATTTTTCCAGCTGGCATCAGACGTGCTGCCCGTTTCAATAACAGTAGCTACTGCATGAGCTCGAAAGCAAATGGGACTTAAGATTCTTATCTAGGTAGGCTGCGTTGGTGTATGTGAGGCGCACAAAACCAATTGAGCGTTAAGAGTGACACCAGTCTGCATATGTAATGCCTCTACACGCA
Source organism: Medauroidea extradentata (assembly GCA_003012365.1). Taxonomy (NCBI): domain Eukaryota; kingdom Metazoa; phylum Arthropoda; class Insecta; order Phasmatodea; family Phasmatidae; genus Medauroidea; species Medauroidea extradentata. The sequence continues at coordinate 19,564 of PNEQ01001331.1, forward strand.
AACCCAGCAACTGACGCACATAGCTTTGCTACTGTTAATTTTCCTGTGGGACCTTAAGTGGTGACCGTATTATTTTATTTGCGATACTTATGGTTCAATTTCCAGCACTTATTTCGAATCTGGTTGGAATTTTCCTAGATATGGCATTTTAAAAATAGCTGTTTTTAGTCATTTTTGTGATTTTTAAAAATAGTGTTTCTGATAAGTGGTCCTAATTTTTAAACTGATAGAAACATTGTTTGAAATGTGTTTTCTTTTCATAGATGTACAAACTTCATGCGTGTTGAGATGTTTCTTCCAAATCCCTGAATTACACTTCTCAAGGGACCAGTAAAAATGGTGTGAAATGCAGAAAACTGTAATCTGAGGGAAGGTTACAATGTAAATTAATTAAATGTGGACCAAATACAAACAGTGTAAATGGCAGGAAAGTGTAGGATCAGGGGGTGTAATTCAGGGGTTCCACTGTACTTGTAACTTCCTGCAATGTGTTTCAAGCACAGGTAGAAAGGTACCTTAAGTGTTGACCAAAATGTATTTTTCACTACATTTCCCATGCCGCGGTAATCTCCACCTGAAACACGTCAGCATGTACATTCAGGGTGTCTACTAGGTCATGAAAGTCCCGGAAAAGTCACGAATGCCGAAAAAGGTCACGAATGTCCCGAAAAAGTCATTAGTTTCAAGTATAAGTTGGTTTAAGTCACGAAAATATTCCCAGGCATTTGATTCTGTCATTTGTCAGACACGCGAGTGTTCATAATTTCTCTTGTTGGTAAAAATAAACAAACTGACGTGCTACGCTCTATCGGCTATTAACGGAAACATGATAGCGCACTAGCGCGCGCCGCGCCTAGGCTGCATGGCTTTTGTTTGATGTAATGGCGTCAGCCGTGCACTCATACCAAGTAATGTCGGTTGTTTCGTGATTCGTCAAGTTTTAAGCTTTGCTGCAGAAGTTTGAGCCTTTTTTCTTAACAATTTGTTTTATCATTCCTCTATATGTGAGCACTTTTATTTTTGCTGCTACGTCCTAAAACAAATCTGAGTATCGCGTGTTTTTAAAACAGTGCTGTGAATTTTGAAATAGTTGTGGATTGCGTGTTAAGTATCATGGATACTAGTGTGTACGGGAGAAACATTCATAGTTTATTTTTGGATTGTCAGGTAAGCAAATAAGTGATGTTTACTCTTAAATTTATTTTTGTGTGAATCCCGTGCTACATTGACCGTAAAGTAGCCGTATAGAAATAACTGTAACCGCACCGTAAGAAATTGAGAGGTTTCTATCCCTGTTACAGTCTTAACGGCGGCTAAGTAGCGGTACGGTGTGTTGTAGCATGCATCTCTCAAAAGTTTTTGTTCAATTTTTACGGTTATTTCTAACGGCAATTTTAGCACGGCCTTTAGGCCTGTTTGTATTTCACATTCACGTATATAAAAATTAATTGGCTTAGAAAAGTAGACCTACTTAAATATTAGGCCTAATTCGGTTTTGCCTAGCACAAGACGGTCGATATTATAATTTTCCCTTTAAAGAATTAAACATTTTGAATTACTTTTGGTGCAACTCTAGCATTTTCGGTTGCCTACAACATATTAGGCCGTATTAATTAGTAGTGTTATATTTTTTTGAAAACAATACCTTTACTTAATTTGCAATGAAGGTTTAACTTGGTTCCAGATTTACCTTTTTTCTGTTGTTTACAAAATGTTGACGGAGAATTAACGTAGCTCATGTTTGGAATGAATTGCCAAGAGCGTAGTCTAGAATTTTACTGAAATTAATAAAGAAAAAGGAAAGGAAAATTAAAATTATCAGTCTAAAATTTTAGCCCACTTGTCTGTCTCATTTCATTTTGTATTAAGACACTTGACAGCTAATTTTTATTTAATTAACAAATTCATTCGAACTCTTTTGTCATATATCTAAGCATGCAGAAAATTGGCTCTAATTAATTTCATTTAAATAAATTTAAAGTGGTCTAAATTTGTTATGCATGTATTATTAACATTATTTTACTGCAACTACATGCCAGTAATTTTATTTTCAGGATTAACTTAATGGAAGACATTTGAAAGAAGCAAAATGCCTGGGAAGTGTTCTTTCAAAGAATACTGGCTCTCTGACGAAAATGCTAGGTTTTCCAAGTGGTTGCGTCCTGTCGAAGATGACAAGTACAAGGCATTTTGCACATTCTGCTAATCTAAGTTTGATGTAGGTCATAGCAGGTTGGGATCTGTGAAGGTCCATGAAGCAGGAAAAAAGCATGTAGAGCTATCTTCTGGCATATTGAAAAGAAATCAATTGACACTAAATTTCCTGAAAGTTGATAAGCTCTCACGTTTGGCGCAGGAACAAGATTCTACACTTTCTACTTCAAGTAGTTCACGACATGTTGCTGGAAGTGCAAATGCTTCAAATTCAAACAATTCTCCAGATTTTCCAGGTACAGTACTACTTTAAATAAATATTGTATTGATGATAGTGTGCGGAAAGCAGAAATTTTGTGGGCTCTTAATAAAGTAATGACACACACAGCTGACAGAGGTTCATGCATTTCGAGCGATTTGTTTCCTGTAATGTTCCCCGACAGTGTTATTGCACAAAAATTTAAAATGCAGAAGGATAAAATTGGATATGTGACAGTTTTTGGCCTTGGTCCATTTTTCCAAGAGAAACTCTCCAGTTCTCTACAGAAGTGTACATTTTTTGCGGTTTCACTAGATGAGAGTCTGAATCGTATCGCACAGAAAGGACAAATGGACATAATTGTTCGTTATTGGTACCCTACTGTGAACATTTTTTCAACCCGCTACCTTAGCTCTGTTTTTCTAGGTCATGCCACTGCAGCTGATCTGCTTGATGCCTTCGTGTCAGGTATGAATGATTTAGGATTGCCTCTGAAAAATGTTTTGCAAATAGCCCTAGATGGACCTAATGTGAACCTCAAGTTCTTAAGAGATTTCAGCCAAATGATGGAAAAATCTGCAGACAACGAAAATGAGAAGAAATTTATTGATGTTGGAACTTGCTCACTTCATACAGTTCATGGGGCTTACAAAATGGGCCACAATAAATGTGATTGGCAAGTAAACAATTTCTTGCGTGCACTCTATTATCTGTTTAAAGATTTTCCGTCCCGAAGAGCAGATTACATCAAGTCAAGTGGGTCCACAGAGTTCCCTCTTAAAATGTGTTCTATCAGATGGGTGGAAAACTCCCGAGTCATCGAGAGAGCCTTGAGGATGATTCCTCATTTGAAGAAATATGTAGCTTTTGTGGAGTCCAAACGACCAGAAACAAAGAACTTTGGTGTTGTAGAAAAGTTTCTTAAAGACAATTTCCTTGAAGCCAAACTTTCTTTCTTGCAGTCAATTGTAAAAGAAGTTGAGCCATACTTGACAAGCTTTCAGAGTGATAAGCCTATGTTGCCATTCGTGTATGCAGAACTATATTCAATGGCACGTAGCATTGCATGTCGATTTGTGAAGAGAGATGTGATGAGTACTGTGAAGAACACAAAACAACTACTTGCAGTAGATGTGAAAAATAACATGTCATCCACATACAATGTGGACATAGGATTTGGTGCAAAAAACAGTTGCAAGAATATGAAAGAACTGGATATGCAACTATTTAGAAAAGACTGTAGGAGTTTCTTGCTTGAAATGTACCTGAAATGGACAGGACCAAAGTCTCCACTACGAAAGAGGAGCTGCTTGCCTATCACCAGCAGTAATGCTCAATGAGACATTAAGGGTGCAATATGTAATTGCCCTTGATGAACTGACTGTAAAAAATCATATCCCAAACATTGATGCAGATCTGATAAAAAAAAATTACCTTGCCATCTGTGAACAGCCTACTGTTCAACAAAAATTGAAAACATTTGACGTCAGTTCACACCGACTAGACTCTTTCCTTCATGACATCCTCCTTGATGCAAAAGCTAGCCAGGCTTTCTTGTCTTTTCGCAATATGATATTTACGATGTTTCATGGCAATAGTGCGGTTGAGAGAGGGTTTTCAATCAACAAAGAGTGTTAGGTTGAAAATATGAATGAACTGTCTCTTATTTCTCAACGTAGCATTTATTCCACGGTACAAGCAGTGGGTGGAATAAATAATATTGAGATATGCAGTGGAATGATCAGAGCAGCAAGGCATACTAGTTCCAAGAGAAGAGAAGCCATCGAAAAGAAAAAATTGAAAGAAAACCAAAATGACAGCAAGTTAAAAACTACCATGGAAACACTTGCAAAATTAGAAGCAAAGAAAAGGAAACTTCTCCTAGAGGCTGAGGAGGAAGCTTCTGTTCTCCAAAAATAAATTGAACATGAAAAGAAGCTGAAAAATATGTAAACTAAGTGATGATTTTCTAAGTTTCGAACTACGTATGCAGTTTCGGTGTATATGTGTATATAGTGTAAATAGACCGACTTTCAACTGTTCTCCAGAGAAGAGCCTGCCATCAGTTAATTCAAGTAAGTCAGTATACATAATCAGTTTTGTGTGCATGAAACTATTGAAAGTATTTTTCTTCCAAGCGAATTATTTCTTATGACAATAGGTAGGTATTAGAGTTTCTATGTATTCAGTTTATATGTTGTATGAGGCATGGACTTAACATATTATTACACATTTCTTCAATATTTTTGTTAAATTCATGTAAATATAATTATAAATTTTGAAAATTCTACCGCTTCCGCTATTTTCATGATCAAGCATCAGTAGAACTTGAGTCATGAAAAAGTCAATAAAAAGTCACTAAATTTTATTTTTTTAACCCAGTAGACACCCTGACATTGGAATGTAGGCAGCTGAGTGCAGTTAGCTATTCATTTTGAGCAAAAACGCAGGGCGGCAGAAGGAGATTGTCGTTAGGGGGCTAGAATTAAATTGTAAACGTTAGTAATTTGTGTTTGTGTGAACTCGCCTCGAGAACATATATTTGTGAAACAGTAATGTTGATGGTTATATTTTATATAGATACTAGCTGTCCCTTTGCAGCTTCGCCCGCGTGTACTATAGAAAAGAGGTGATACTATATTCTATATTATACTATATTCACTGTTTATCTTTAAAACATCAAATACAAACAGATTTGTCCAGTCCACTGCGCTAAGCGTACTTTAATTGTAGAACTTCTTTTTATATGATTGTATGATGTCATGTAATTCCCATCGCAAAGTCTTGCACGGGATACGAACTCGTAACCCCACCCCTCCCACACCCCAAACTTTATACAATACCTGAGTGAATGCTTAAGGCCTCAATCACAGGAACATGCCTACATTGTTTAAACAACAATAGCAATAAAGCTCAAATTGACTGTGAGGCATTATTTCGGTTTTCACTGGAACAGAAGAAAGGAATGAGATTATAACCTCGTATGGCTCTCACAGCTCTTATATTCTCCTATCTCTCGTGATTCTCATAGCTGCAGCTCGAAAACTGTCCTCTTTCATATAGAATATAACCTCTACTTACGATTTGGTGAAAGGCGCAGTTCGATCACGACACGATCACACAAAAGTTCCTTGATTTAAGTGAATATTTAATTCAGATTGTATAATAATCAGAATCAAATGCAAATTTTTTTGTAAATGAACAATTTAACCGGGAACGAATATTGTGACTGCGCCATTACTGTTGCAGTTGTCAGTGAGTGTTTTCGTCGCTTTTTTTTCCGCGGTCGCAAATTAGATAAAAACAATCCTTGATGCGGATTATATATCATGCTAAAATTTCAGCTCAATCAGTGCCGAACTTTTTGAGTTTTTGAAGCGTACACAAACCAACATAACATTTTTATTTATATATACATATATATATATACACTAGACCCCCGATTTTACGAATACTCACGGTTCCTCTCATCGCATTCGTAAAATCGCTACCTTCGTAAATTCAATAGCAGCTTATTTTTGCCCCCTCCCCCTCCTTAACAGAAAATTTTAAAATTGCATTTTTTTTCTGCAAAGTCTCTCTAGGCCCCGACTTCCGTAGCGTTTTGCGGGAAATTAATTAACGTAATAATGTAAACATAAATTAATATCAGTAGCCAGACGTCACACTGTTGAGTCAACAGTGTGACGTCTGGGTTGAGCGGTAGATATGACCGACCCTTGTCCCCAAAAAATGAGAAAATCGAGATTCCCGAGTGTCTTCTCTCGAGCGAATAGCCCGACTCACGTACCATTTAACGGAAAAATAAAGAAAGTGATAGTTTAAATATAAATTTATATCAATAGTCCGACGTCTTATGATCAAAAGAACACCGCTAAACAATAGATATGATCGACCTTTGTCCTAAAAAAAAGAGAAAACCGAGCTGTCGAGTGCTTTCTCACGAGCGAATAGCCCGATTTGCGTAGCGTTTAATGGAAAAAAAGTAGGCATTCCTTACTAGTAAAATGCCCCTGTAAATTATTCACCAAAGAAAGAAGGAATAGGCGGATGTATTTATTCATTGCGCAGT
>PNEQ01001332.1:0-15763 GCA_003012365.1 Medauroidea extradentata
CCCCCCCCCCCCCCACTTCCCACATCGAGAAAATAACTGGCACATCCTTGCAAAACTTTTATTTTAAACACTGAGCAACACCTAAAAAACCTGAGAAGTACATGGACATAAATCATTCTTTTGTTCTGGTCTAACACACTAGTACCGTATTTGCCGGCACATAAGACAACTATTTTTCCATATTTTCAGTTTTCAAAAATTGCTGCTACTCTTATATGAAGGTGCAAAAACTTTTGGTAACCTAAAAATTGTTTAAAACTTAAGCTGTAAGCTGTGGAGTTGTATGATGTTTCAAGGAATTGCATTTTTCGTCACAAATGAAAACAAGTGCACCGTTTATATATACATATATATATAGTATATATATTATATATAAAAGTTACGGTACGAAATTTTCATAGCGTCATTCGTAACAAAGGACACATTACCTCGCAGCGAAGCGGCGATCGATGCAGCTGGAGCACGTGCCTAGATCCTTTGTCTCGCCAGCCCACAACTCTCGGGCGGAGAAAACGAGGATCTAGGTCCGCATGCTTAAATCCTTTGTCTCGCAAGCACAAAACTCTCAGGCAGAGAAAAAAAGGATCTAGGTAGTACAGCGTGCCTAGATCATTTGTCTCACCAGCACAAAACTCTCGGGCGGAGAAAATGAGGATCTAGATACCATACCACACTACTGTCTAGTGTTGGGCTGGCAGGCGTCTAGTGTTGGGCTGGCAGGCAGCAACAGCGCAGAGGAATGCGATGACCTTGCAAGCAGCTGTTGTAGCCCGGCATTGCCATGTAGTGCGCGACATGCCTCAGTCCGGCGTTGCCAAGTCGCGCACGACTGCCGGCAACTGATGATGTCGCCAGCAACATGTGCCGCCGCCATGCGTTTCCTTGGCTCTTGGGTGCCCAGAGGGCAGTAGTAGCCAATGTTATTCATTTATGTGTCTCCTATGATGTTTATATAATGGTAATAAATGCATTAAAAATACTTTAACTAAGTTTTTAATGTTTTAGGCAATGAAAAAAATTTTTTTTCTGTCAGCATTTTTCAAAATTAATAATTAACTTTTTTTCCCCCAAGGTTTCGTACCTTCAAAACCATGACTCTTCTATATGTGGGGTCATCCTATATGCCAGCAAATACGGTACACTACTTAAAATCATATACTACCGTAAAACTCTGTTAAGATGTTTGTGATAGGACATACAGTAAAAATGTTTATTACCCAGGAAAACTTACTAAAAGGGTTAAATTATACATTTTTATATAGATAAGGTGATAATAATTATCAGTTAAATAATTATTATTTAACTTAGTAAATAGGAAACTTCTTAAGAGGGTTTCACTGTACAGTATATTATCACTTGACAATATTATCTTCTTCTCTTTCTATACTCCACCTACCTTTCCACGTACGGCGTCCAAACTTGTGCCCCCAGACACTTGCAGCCGTGTCCCCGATACCAATAGCCAACAAACCACTCATCAATGGTAATAAAGCCTCCCGACTAACGGTGGGATGTAACCATATTGGCACAGAACACCCAACTAGAAGGTATATTGGCGTAAGAGCCAGGATTCCTGCATCCTTCTCATCTACAAACACAGAGTAGCCATCCTGCAAAATTAGACCAAGTGGTGGCAGCTGCAGAATTCTGAATACCTGCAACACAAATTGTACTTATAATAGCACCATATTTTGACTGCATGTACAGCAACACTTTAAAAAAAAGAAAAACTGATACTTGAGTGGTTGACGCTACAGAGCATCCCAACCTTAGATTGTAGTACAGGGCTTACAGCGCCCATTGATACCAGATTGCAGCCACGTTATGAAGTTCGGGAGATGTACTACTTCATAATTTTGAGTGCTAGAATGTTTTTCGAATTTTTTAATTGATATCATCATAATTGGTATACGAATATGTTTCAAAATATGTATCTAAATCACACTTTTACATTACTTTAAAATAAGAAACAGTTCTCATACTCCACTGATATGAGTGAGTTCATTATTTTAATATAACTGGCAATTCGTAAGTAAATAAATAGTATCACATACCTACTAATCATTAGCGCTACTCCCGATAAAATGTGATATTTCTTCCATAGGAGTAGTGTCTGTATAAAGACAAACATGTGGTTGAGGTAATTTAAATGATTATGAACTCTATGATGGAAAACCAAATGTCCTGTAGAAAATGGGAATCTAGGTTTATATTATTAACTTTACTTGAAATTACATTTAAAGTGAGAGAAATTTTACAAAACAAAAGGGTATAAACATTTGGCAGTGATGTTATTATTTTAAGGTACGATCTGATCCCTCATTTCCACTACTTTTGTGACACTTACTTCTTAAGCCTAAATGAGAAAACATATTAGGAATTTGTATTCCAGTATTATTTAAATTCCTTTCACTATTATTACATTGCTCTTTCAAGACAAATACATACATTTGAAGCTGATAATATACTGTATGGAATTTTCGTCACAGAGCTAATTAGCCGAAACCAGATAATTTTTTGTCTCGTAAAGAATATACGAAACAGTAAAAATTCTGCAAGCAAACTGAGTGAACATTTTTTTTGCACTTTCTCTAGTTTAGGCTTTTTAATTTATTTATATTGTATCCTTTGACCACAGTTAACTACATACACAGTTGAACAACAATTATATGCATATATATTTGCAGTATATAACCTGTCTTATAGAAACAAAAAATGTCGCACTATGAAACAGACTTACACACAGAACAATTCGCCAAGCATATATTAAAAATACATTAATTTTACAATGTGATAGGTTCATAAATCAATATTAGACATTCATCAGCTCAATAAAATCATTTACATTATACAGTATATACTCGTGTATAGCATGCCCTCGAGTATAGTGTGCCCCATGATTATTGCAACAAGTTACAGGGAAAAAAACTTTTACATGCCTTGCTAGTATGTAAAAAAAAACACGGAAGGACGAGCCGAGCGAGCCGGTGAAGCAGCACGAGTGGGAGGCTATGGTGGAAGTGTCAAGGAAGGGGGGAGGGAAAGGAAAACATGGCTTGCAACATATAAAAGAAAGAAGAAAGATAACATTCACACTGGTTAAGAGTGTGAAGGTAGAGAGGGTGTAGGCGAGCCAGGAGAGGGGGAGGTGAGGCTTGTCTCTCTGCCAAGGTTGCTTGCTGCCTGCCAGTCCTCGCACACGTGCGTGCGCCTGAACATCATTCCCTCCTTCTCTCGCTCTGCTGTGCGAGCCACTTCCAGCATGTCCCCCCTCCTCCCCAACACCACTGAGATACCACCTTCTCACCCCTGAGATAGCATGCCCTGACAGCAGCAAGCTTGCCTTTTTCATCTCTCCTGGTAGGTTGGGGGGAGGGGGAGAGATAAAAAAAATGACACTCTTTTCTTCTTACTTCCTTTCTCATGGAACGTAGTAGATCAGGAGACGAGATGACGAGACGTCAAATATCTTTCCCGGGTGGGGAAGGGAAAGGAAATAAGAACAATGATGCCCTTTTCTCTTTCTTTCTCCATGGACAGATAGCTAATCAGGAGACGTCAAACTTAACTTATTTATCATACTGCTTCCGCCCGTCACCCACTAAGTTTCGTTTTTGCCACATCAAATTGCCAAGCAGCATAGACAGTTTAAAAGTACCCGTGTAAAAGCAAGTAAAATTCTGGCCATCAACAGACAAGTTTTTAACTCCCGTATCATGTAAACACAGTAGCACTTCGAACAGAAACATGGATATGGACAAACAAAAAAGAAAAAGGAAAGGAATTGGAGTAATGAAGAAGGAACCTGGCCGTGAGAACATTCTCTCTCTCTCTGCCTCCCACTCTTGACACCCCTCGGTTAACGTCTACAACTTCGCCTTCTCATCCCCTTCTCTCGACCGACAACAGGCCTTTATTCCACGTATTGTTTTTTTATTTTCTGTGTATAGTGCACACGCCTGAATTTTTATCAGTTGTTTTGGGATAAAAGTACGACCTATACACGAGTAAATGTGGTAATATGCATTTTCCCAAAGAACACTCTTAAATTAGGTTTTAATTCCTATCATGTTAGATTTTTTAAAACTGGCAATAATCTATTACACAAGCTAACACCCAAAAAGTTAACACTTCTTTCATACATAGTTGTGTTAATAGTTACTTACTCTTAAATTACTTTTTTTTTCTGCTTACCATATTATGTTTTATTAAATTTAACTTAAGATCTGTATAAACACCCAGGAATTTTGTAGTACAAGTTTTATAAATTTGTAAGTTGTTAATTTTAATATGTACTAAATTTAATCAAATCAGTTCCCTTATTTTTTTTTGAATGAAATTTATATAATTTGTTTTAAGCAAATTTAATATCAATGCATTTTCAATAAAAAAAAACTCGCACAAGGAGCAGAGATGGTTGATTACGGCCTTACATTTATTTTGGGGAATTTTTGTTTGCCTATCATTTTTTGGTTCACCTTTGCAGGTTGGTTACGGTATTAAGTTGCTGTTCTTTCTTCTTAAGAGCATAAATGATTCGTTTGGAACTGCTAGTTACTTTGAAAGTGTCCTTAATTTTGTTAGTAATACGCATGTCAAAATACTGGCCTATATTAAACACAATATTTCGCTCTGCCCCTTGTAGCCTGTCTATATTATGTATTTTCAGTGTTTTACCTTCCATATAAATAAATATGCTATGAAATCAGTCCTGGATAAAACAAATCAGTCACTTAACAAAACAAATCAGTCACGTGGCCACGCGACACGGATGCACTCCTGGACTAGTTTCAGATACAAGATGAAAAAATCTGCTAACTAATAGAAGACTGCATGTTATTTACTATCATTGTTTGGAAATTTATTTGTGTGAGGTTGGTAGCAAAAGAAAAACAGTGAAGAGAGACATGGCGGGCGTGTAGTTTAGGTGTTACAACAGTTGTGTCTCTGTGAGACATATTAAATACTGTTACCGTTTGGTATTCGTCTTTTAACATTGTGAGCAACCGCCTTGGTTGCTGGTCCTCCAGACAAGTGAATTGGTGAGAACATTTTGGTCCTTCGGGCTGGATCTGGCACATCTTACTTGGTACTTTCCCATATGGCATTCCTTTGTGTACGAGTCATGTCGGTTGTGTTCAATATTATCTGGTTTCATTTCGGGTGATTACGGGTGAACTGCAGCAGTTACAACTTTGGAATGTAGGTTACATTTATTGACTTTGTTTGGCGTTGTCCTTTGTGTTTCATCAGCCGGCCGTGTCACAGTACGCCCAGTGCATGTAACTGTCGATAGTGACGCTCAAATTGTGGTGCCGGCCATGTCAGAACGGTGCGTGTAACTATCGATAGTGACTCTCGAATCGCTGCGTATCGCATATTTTCCATTACGTTTGTTTACTGTTTATTTCAATTTATGGTGTATCGTCAGCCCCATTTTCAGCAATGTGAACCCTTCATCAGTTAGCAGCGGATGAATGCACCCATTACCCTGAAGCGGCAGAGGTTCTGAAACATGATATTTTTGTTGATGATATTGTCACTGGAGCAAATTTGTTGGAGGATGCAGGCAAGCTTCAGTCAGAGTTGATTGATTTGTTAAAACATGGAGGGTTTCAGCTTAGGAACCTGCCAGTCAGTCATCTTGAGGTTACTATTTCATTCGATGAAGATGGGAGCACAGTCATTAAGGTTTTGGTGCTAGAGTGAGATTCAAAACTTGATGGGTTCTCATACCATGTTCTGCCCGCAGACTCCATATCCACCAAAAGAAACATACTTTCAAACATAACTAGAATTTTTGATCCGTTGGGTTGGCTCACCCCCGTTTTATTCAGAGCCAAAGCATTCTTGCAGTCTCTTTGGATTCTAGGTGTTGGTTGGGATGATCCTTTGCCTAGTGAATATCAAAGATTTTGGGAAACTTTCACAGCTGACTGCCCTGTACTGAAGATAATTGGAATCCCCAGACACGTAATTCCTGCAGGTAGCATGGAGATGCAGATACATGTCTTCAGTGATGCTTCTAGCAAGGGATATGCTGCAGTAGTTCATCTTAGGGTCACTAACATTTCAGGACATGTTCGGACGTATTTGTTACTTGCCAAGTCTAAGGTTGCACCCGTCAAGACTGTTTCACTTCCGAGACTAGAACTTTGCGGCACACTGCTTGGAGCAAAGCTAGTGAGGTATGTGGAGGAAGTTCTAGTAACCACAATGAAATTGTCAGCCATTACTGCATGGTCGGATTCTACTGTCATGCTGGCTTGGCTCCATACCACACCTCATCACCTTAAAATATTTGTTGCCAACCGTATGGTTGACATTCAATAGCGAATACCACCCAGCCACTGGCGGCATGTACCATTACGGTGGAATCCGGCAGAATGTGCTTCAAGGAGTTTGTCTCCAAGTGAGTTTGTAGACCATCAGCTGTGGTGAAATGGGCCTTCTTGGCTGTGTGAACCACCTGATCAGTAGCCTCAAGTTACCACCTCTCCAGATTTGCAGGCTCTGCCAGATGTAAAGGACCAGACTGTGAATTCTATGATTGTGGCAAGGGAGACAGACATGTGTTTCACAGAGATGGTACAGACGTCTTCATCGTTATGACAGCTACAGTGGATTATGACATTTGTGCTCCGATCTGTCCGGAATCTGAGAGCAGTTTACCCTCTGAGACAGTTGGGACCATTATCAGTCGATGAACTCAACACAGCATTCATGTTTTGTATCAAACAGGTACAAGCTAACACATTCAAGGAGGAATTGCAGAGTCTGAAGGGCAACAGACAATGATCAGCTAATTTGAGACGTTTAACACCATTTGTGGACAGTGAGGGTATTTTGAGGGTGGGAAGACGCTTTCATAGCTCTTTGCCCCATTTTGAGACTAAACACCAAATTTTACTACCTAAGTTGGCGATTTTACGAATTTAGTCATTGACCATTATCACCGTAAATACCTCCATACTGGGTTGCGGGCCACACAAGCTCTTGTGATGCGTGACTATTGGATCCTATCTGCAAGAAGCGCAGTCAAGTCTCGAATACGTAAATGTGTTCCATACTTTCGCACAAACCCGTCAGTTTGTCAGCCAGTGATGGAAGACTTACCAGCAGCTAGGGTTCAACAGAACAGGCCATTCACGCATACTGGTGTTGACTATGGTGGTCCCTTTGTAATGAAACTACACCGTTTCAAAGGTGCAAAAACTCACAAGGCATATCTGAGTTTATTTGTGTGCCTGACCACTCGAGCAGTACATCTAGAGGTGGTCGCAGAATTGTGTACAAGTGCATTCTTGGCTGCCTTTGATAGATTTGTGGCACGCCGTGGTTTGTGTGCTCATGTATACAGTGACTGTGGCACCAACTTCGTTGGTGCTAGTAACCAATTTGGAGAACTGCACTACTTGATCCATTCCAGAGAGACTTCTACGATTGCTGATGACTTGGCAAAGAAATGTGACGTGGCATTTTAACCCACCATCAGCGCCTCACTTAGGAGGAATCTGGGAGGCTGGCATCAAGGCAGCCAAGAGCCACCTGAAGAGGGTTGTGAGTGACCAAGTGCTGACCTTTGAAGAATTCACCACTTTGTTTTCTAAAGTGGAGGCAGTGCTGAATTCTAGGCCATTGTGCACGCTAAGTGGAGATCCCAATGATTCGGAAGTGTTGACACCAGGCCATTTCCTTATAGGAGCACCCCTAACTGCCGCTCCTTGCGAAGATGTTATGTCAGTGGCAATGAATCGTCTTAGTCGATGGCAACTCATCAACTAGGCCACACAACACTTCTGGAAGAGATGGAACCGGGAATACCTCCATACATTGCAGCAGCGTTTGAAATGGTCCCACACCTCCCCAAATTTAGCAGTAGGTCAAACAGTGGTTCTGAAGGAAGATAATTTGCCACCTCTCAAGTGGCGTTTGCAAAGAATCTCAATTCTACACCCTGGAAAATTCTGCTCAAGAAAAAACCGATAAGCCAACAAATATACTCGTAGTTATCTCTCCTTGTGTTGTGACTTTAATTTCAGTACGCAATACAAAAACAATCTCACGTCACAAATTTATTCTTTGTAAACAGCCTTGCTTGTTTAAAAAAAATGTAACGTCATTATGTTCATGCACTAGGGTTGTAACTGTTTGTACAAGGCATGGCTTCCTGAAGAGACCTGTTGTGAAGCTTTGCCAGCTTCCTTCACAGTGATTCCGATGAACTGTATTGTATGTGTATATAAAATTACTAATTCATTTTGGTGGGCGGTATGTTTGGGATTTTGTATGTGTGAGGTTGGTAGCAAAATAAAAACAGTGAAGAGAGACATGGCGGGCGTGTAGTTTAGGTGCTACAACGGTTGTGTCTCTGTGGGACATATTGCATACTGTCACCGTTTGGTATTCGTCTTTAACATTGTGAGCAACCACATTGGTTGCTGGTCCTCCGGACAAGTGAATTGGTGAAAACAATCCTATTCTAACAAAAACTCACAATCATTAAATATAACGGAGTTTTGAGTGCCTTGGTTTGACAGACGAGTGTGTTGACTTAACACACCACACATTTCATGCTAATGGTTAAAGCTATTGTAGTGGTGTTACTTCTAAAAATAAGTTCAGCTCATCATAAACAACTTTCTCTCATTCCCCATCAAACTTCAATAATGAAAAAGTTTCTCAATGACCAACTTTTTAATGCTTCATTCTGTAATGAAACAAACACTACGTTCAAAAAAAATTGTATACATTTAACACAGAAAATGTTTAGTCTTCTGATATTTTTGTTGACGTCCAGATGTATAAAGTTACGCACAGTGAAAATTTGAATACGATTTTGCTACTAATTCTTAAGTTATGACATGACATATTTAAAGAAACATGACAATAATGTAAGTACAAAGTTTTGCTTTTGAATTTTCTAAAACTCTTAGAATGGTGCAAATGGTGAAACACATATATCTTCCGGTACACATTTTGATGCTGTACAATGAGCAAACATTTTACGATCAAAGTTACAATATGAAATTATTAGATTTTTGGCAACAAGCATACGCTGAAACAAAGACAGTGCTGATTGTTATGAACCATGTAACACAGCGATCAGTAACCAGGTCAAAATATTAAACATAAGTTGCTGTAAACTGCAAGGCAGAACTCCCCACTCCAACAGCGGTACGAGTTGCCACACAGGGTGCGATAAAAGGGCGTGTCACGCTACCTACGAGGTCTGTTTGCCCCATATTGTCACCAGGACCACTTCACTACCAAGATACACCACGACGTCCAGATCTACGACATGCCGATCGCCGTGGAAATTTCCTTACATCAGCCTCGGCATCATTAACAAGGTGGGACTGTCATCAATGTAACTGAATTGAGTGGCTCATAAGTATTCATGAATGTATAATTATATATCAAACTGTTCTTGCCTCCCTCCATAAAGAACATCGTAAATGTAATGAAATAATTGTCTATATTGTAAATTAAAGCTGTACCTGATATTTAGACTGCGAGTCACTTATATTGAAAGAATCCCTCATTCACACAAGTTACAAAATACTGTACGTTTTACGAAATAATCTACCAATTATCTAAACAAACTAAAAGGAATACTTTTCCATTAACGTAACACTGGTGGAGTAGCGCCGGTTCGAATCCGGTCTTCTGAGAAGTAAACATAACATTGGTGGAGGCTAGGGTCTTCCCGTCCTCAAGCTGCCAAGTGAGTAAGCTATACGTATCCCCTTGAAAGTTTTAATTATTGGATACATTAATGTAAGAAAACCACCTCCCCCCATAAATAAATCCCCACCCACCCTCGCGTGGAATTTAAATAATATTAATGATAAGCTAAATGAAAGCTACCTTGTCGAAATTGTATAAGACAGCAGTCAAAGTTAATGTTATACAGTAGCAAATAATGAATACTAAGAGATGTTAAAATATTGATTTCTTAAAACTGAGATGTTATAGATAATTTGAAAGGCTAAAAATCAGCTGTGTGCATCGAAAGATATTATATTTCTGAAAGAAAAATAACGTGTTAGTGTATCAAACACGTAAAGATAAATTACATTTGATAAAATTTGTAATATAATGTAAAATATTGATTGATATTGGTATCGCGAAGTGCAATAAGTCACATGACATAAAGATTAATATTGAAATTTTATATTGTATGCGTGAAACGAGAGGTTTATTAAATGTGTGAGTTGCTAGGATATTATTTTAATATAATGATTATAACACTTACTGTAGTGTATAAGGAATTATCATCCTGTGATGGTAACAAGTAATAAATAATGTGCTTATAATTAATAGCTCAGAAAGGAGCAAGTGTGTGTAATTTGCTGCCATATGGTAGGCAGGTACTGTAGGGCATGGCACGCACATGCGGCACGACCTAGTTACATTTTGCAACACAGATTCGCATGCAGTGCTGGTGAAGAGTCAGCACTTACCCAAGGCAGCCAGTGCGGGCTTATTGTTTTGTAAACTACGCGATGTGGTGCGCTTACTACGTAATCATTCCTTACGCCATGAAGACGTCATTGTTTCCCAACTATTATTAGTAGTAATGTAAGCTCTTAGTGTAAGTTATTGTTCAAATTCCTAATCACATACTTCTCAAAGACACGAATGTATTGCAGACACGGAAAGAAAGAAACCCACTGGTTCTACACAGTTCTGTGATCTGGGGAAATAGCGCAAGTTAACCCAGTCCGTTTAGCAGATAGTAGTTTTATCCAGGACAATTTTCTCGTGAATGGTTGCAGGACCGTTTCAGGCATTTGGTAGAAAGGGATCTGACCAGGGTGCCGCCTTTGGTCTCATGTAGTATCGCTGACCTGATAGAAATTCCAGGCAGTACAGACGTAGAGACATGAGATATTGTGACTTTTACTGTGGGTCATGTGTGCGACACAGTTACTGGCATTGTACCACGAGGACATTGCTGTTCCAACCTCCTTGGCATAATCATGAGTGCAGAATTCTTCCTGTGTCCTGTATAGAGCAAGAGTATCGTTACAAGTTTGTGATAGGGTCCCTTAAATATTTTGTTTAATGGTTACTTACTGTGAATTTAAATACTTTGAAGCAGGTCTTACGTATATAATATACGTAAATAATTTGATGAAAAAAAAATCAATTAAAGCACCTTTGCACACACAGTCAATAAATAATAAAGTAAAAATAATGTTGTTGATAACTGAAGCTACTGTTTAATGAAGGCCAATGTTTTAAAATAATCTATTCAAGTCAATGAAAACAGCTAACGATATTTTGTATATTAACAATGATCTACATAATTTTTATATTAAAATGTTAACCAGTGGATGTTAAATTTAACAAAGATAAAACTGTTGATACAATATGTAAGCTTATGAATATCATAGCCTACAACACTGTTATACACTGTGAATTTTTTTGTTTTGTTATGTCAGTTTGTTTTAGTGACGTACATAAAACCATAAAGTGCAAATTTTGACATTACGCTCATTACGCAAAAACTATTAGAGATACAAAAATTTCCTAAGAGGAAGATTTAGTCACAATTTACATTTAAAATAAGAAAATTAATATCTTATACAAGTATAAAAATAAATAAAAACATTGAAAACTGAGGTGAACCGCGGCCTTAAACAAAACATTGCGGTGTGATGATTATGCGATGAAAGTTTTTCACCAGATCTCTCATCTCAAAAATTAAATGCGACTTTTACGTGATGGCAATGATTGTGCTGTGAAATACAGTATAAGTGCACAAAAAAAATAAATTTAATTGAAAATTTCCCTATGTTTTCCTTATCCCAGAGTTGAACATGTCAAATTCCCTGAATTTTCCCGGTTATTCCTGTTTTCCAGGTCTGCGGAAACCCTGTTTCTGCTTACAAAATTAAAGTTTCACTGCTAAAG
Source organism: Medauroidea extradentata (assembly GCA_003012365.1). Classification (NCBI taxonomy): domain Eukaryota; kingdom Metazoa; phylum Arthropoda; class Insecta; order Phasmatodea; family Phasmatidae; genus Medauroidea; species Medauroidea extradentata. Next base: position 11,923 of record PNEQ01001332.1, read on the forward strand.
CAGTGCCACTAGCCTGCAAGCCAGTTGGATGCCTTACACACTTGATGAACATATCACTATCACCTTGTTGTAAGGTCTGAAATAAAGAGAATAGCACCAGGTAGGCAAGTAGGTGACCACAAAGTGTGTACTAATGGTTCATGAACATTACCTCAAGTATGATAAAGATTGCCAATATTACTCCACTGGACAAGTAGAGCAAACATGGCCGAAGGATGAGTCCTGGTAAGAACACAGCAACTACAAGCACATGGAAATACTTCCTGATGCTGGTTGAAGCAGGTTTGCCAACTTTCACCTGAGACGACAGAGCTATGACTGCCAGTACACAGCACACTACCCAATATAACACCAAGGCTATCTGAAAGAAAACATTCATTAACAATGATTTATTTTTGTTTGTTTCCACACACAGTACACAATACCTGTTATTAGCATATCCTTGGAAGGGGGAGTAGGCAGTGGGCATGCCCTTCCAAAAAATTATAATCATTAACATATTTACCTGTGAAGTGAAAAATTAACAAGTCTTTGATCGTGAAATAGAAATAAATATTAATGTATGTTTTTTATTGTTTCATACATAATTACTACTTATATAATTTTATTACTTATGTAACTATGTAACCTCCTCTTCCCCCCCCCCCTAAAATTTTTAAGCCAAGCTACACCTATGGTAACTGTATTATACATACAGTAGAATCTCACTATAACAACAACTGTATATGACAACAAAAACTGTCTTTATAGCAGATTGTTGTTATATCCAAATAATTTTACATGTATTATGGAGAGATGGTGCATTATGAAGCTGTTGTTATAGAACAGATAATGTTATATACCATACTCTTTATAACGAGATTTCACTGTATTATACACATGGCTGTACAATCACACCTGGACACTGCTGTGAAATATTAGCATCCTTAACTGACACAGTCAGTGCCTAAAACAACAGCAGTATTACTACAATGATGTTTTAAAACTTCAGTAACAGAGATAACAAATAAGTTTCATTCATTCATACACTCATTCATTCATTCATTCATTCACAAAGCAGAAGACTCTTTGAAATGTCGCATAGCTAGTAGTATGGTGGTAGCATTTCCAACAACAGTAATGTTAAAATATAGCCCCTGTACCTATCGCTGGTGGTTCCTAAAATAAGTTAGTAACCTACAAGGATTTCACCCCAAAAATATTTTTTCCCATGTTACTGAGTTTTGTAACTAAGCTAAAATCAAAAAAGTGAAAAAAATTACATATGTAAAATGAAAATTTCTTTAGTGTGGTTTAGTTAAAATGAATCCATGAATAGGGAAAAAAATCCAATTTAAAAAAATAATTTTTCTTGAGCTGTAAATTTTTTCTACATTAAATTACCAGAATTTAACAAACATAATGGTGAAATTACTTATTTTTCAATTTTGTTTTTATTTAAAAGTATGTTTAATTTAATGACTAATGGCCCCACACTTTATTTGTGTCCATGTAACACAAGAAAAACATAAATAAAAAGAAAGTCTATATTAGTAAAAACGAGTGCTGTCATGTTGATGTCCCTATGTCATTGGACCCGTTACTGCTGCATGTCTGTTTACTCTTAACTGTACAGGAACTTACATTTAGTTTGTGAAATCCCGTTAAATCCAGTTATTTGTGTGGTAAGAACCAGTATGGCTGGGGGTTCCGAATAGTCATAAGTGTGTGCAGCAATATAAATAAATCTACTCCAAATACAATATTTACTACAGCACCAATTGACAATACAAGATGGACTGCATGGTTTCTAAAGAAACGAAACCTAAAAGTGTCTGCTATTAACAACATAAGTATAGTTTATGTACTTGATGATTGTTTCAGTGTATTATGAACTGTATTACACAGTAAGCATGAAATAAATAAGTTGTTTTTTAATTAAAAAGTTGCGACCAAATCTTGATTCAAGTTCAATTAATTTTGTTTTTGCTGTTCCACTGCATGGCCACCTTGGTTGTAGAAACGGCTTAGCCAATAACAGAGAAGTCCCTTGTCATTGGCTGATAATTCGAGAGGTGGGTGGGGTTTTGCAAAATTCGTCAATAGATAGCAACACTGCTGCACTGTCACTCACAAGAAATGTAAAAATAATTGGAAAGAAAAATTGATTTTTAATAGATAAAGAAATACTTAGTATTACTTTCCCGACTCGCGCAATCTCGAAACACTCGACCACCGGTCTGTAAGACCCGTCAGGTTTGCTTGAACACGTTGAAACTGTTAGCTTGGTAGGTTCACATTTTGGACGCATGCAACCTTCATGCATTTGACTTTAAACCAAACTGTATTATTATTTAGCGGATTTGACACAATAAAATGGATTCATAGTAAGTTATCATCACTCCGTAATTTGAATTTAACCGACATAAACTCAAACCTACCACTAAAACATTGCAGTCTGCGAGAACTACCTTGCTGTCTTCATTCTTCTCAACTCAGTACCAGTGAAATCTTCATTAACTAAAAAAATCTTGAACTGCTATGGTGCATGCATTGACAAGCAAATTTTATAAGTCAGCTTTTACATAACCTGGCTCATTAAATTTGTCCAGTTTAAATCAGTGTACGATTACAAAACCTACTATAATGCCTGGCGGGCTGCAAATGAAGACAACTATCTAATTTCATTTATGCTCGTTAGCCAACAAGAACGTGCTTTCAATGTTTATAACGGTATTTGAAAATGTGGTATTTTCAAAGCTCAATAACTTGAAAATTAAAATACGAATGGAATTATTACTCTAAGAGGTAGCATTTAGTGAAAAAATATTTCTGAAGAATCATGTAAATATTTAATTGTTTTTCTAGGAACCATCCCCATTCTGGAGATGTGTAAAACCATCATGGCACGATACAACATTTCAAGTATAGCACTCCCTGCCCCTTGCTGAGGTGACAGATACAATATTTCACACTCCCATGATGATTGAGAACTAGAGTCAAGAAATAACACATGTGATGAGTACACAGAAAAGTACTGTATATTCCCATTACTGCCCTTACATGGTCGTGAGACACTGACCACTAAATAGAATAGCACCATGTAGAGGTCTTCCTCCCTGTAAAAGTACCATAATTAATCTACACTACACATCGCTAGAATTACTTACTGTTTATTTCATTGTAACATTCCTCTGGGTTTTTTTAATGAAAATCAGCAAGTCCAATTTCAAACAGGTAACCAAGTTCATACTGTATTCTCAGGGTATAACAGGGGATCTATTTTCTAAATTCACCTCTGGTTAAGATCGTCACCTGTGACTGTCTTTCGTGAGCAACAGCGATACAGATGGTCACTCATGATTGTCTTTATATACCGTATTTGCCAGCATATAAGACGACAATTTTTACATATTTTTGGCCCTCAAAAATTGCTACTCGTCTTATATGAGGGTGCAAAAATTTTTTGTAGCCAAAAATCGTTTGAAAGCTAAGCTGTAAGCTGTGCAGTTGTATGATGTTTCAAGAAATTGCGTTTTTCGTCACAAATGAAAACGAGTGCCCCGTTTATTTTAATAAAATTTACGGTACAAGATTTTGATGAGCGTCATTCATAATAAAGGACACTTCCTCGCAGCGAAGCGGCGATCGATGCGAGCGCGTTGTGGTGCCACACTTAATACATATCTGCCTCTAATCTCCCTGGGGTTCGCTTATTGGTTCGCTCGGCTAGCTGGCTCAGTTCAGCGGTAGATACACAAGTCTTCTCTCTTCGTCGTGGGCTCGAGACGGCAAGAAACGGAAAAACTCACTAAATATTCATGCAGCCATGCTGGCACAAGGATAACTGCACTAAATGAAT
>PNEQ01001332.1:16763-32791 GCA_003012365.1 Medauroidea extradentata
TAACACGTGTCCTTACATCTAACTTTTCCACTTGATGGTCGCTGCGGGTAGCCGGGTCTCCACACTCTACATCTCTCTTATAGCTAGTGCTCACGAAACTCCCCGGGATTCTATTAGGCCTATGTTGACGCCGGTTACACCAATAAATTATACTCTTAGGTTTCCTTAAGTCTTAAATTCTTACGTTATGTTTAAGCCATAAGAACTACTACAAAGTCGTACAGCAAGAAATTTGGAAAAATAAACAGGGTGGGTAGGCCAAGTACCTTACAGCATGCCGAGATAATTTGTCTCGCCAGCCTACAACTCTCGGGCGGAGAAAACGAGGATCTAGGTCCGCATGCTTTCATCCTTTGTCTCGCAAGCACAAGACTCTCGGGCGGAAAAAACGAGGATCTAGATACCGTACCACACATTTATGTGTGTACCGTCTAGTGCTAGGCTGGCAGACAACAGCGCACAGGAATGCGATGACCTTGCAAGCAGCTGTTGTTGCCCGGCGATGCCATGTAGTGCGCGGCGTGCCTTAGGCCGGCGTTGCCAAGTCGCGCACACCTGCCGGCAAATGGCGATATCGCCGGCCGCTGCCGTGCATTTCCTTGGCTCTTGGGCGCGCGGAGGGCGGTAGTAGCCAATGTTATTCGTTTGTCTATTATGATGTTTAAATGCCGGTAATAAATGCATTGAAAATATATAAACTAAGTTTTTAATGTTTCAGGCAAAGGAAAAAAATTTTTTTCTGTCTGGAATTTCAAAATTAGTAATTTACTTTTTTTCAAGATTTTGTACCTTCAAAACCATGACTCGTCTTATATGCGGGGTCGTCCTATATGCCGGCAAATACGGTAATATTCTTTAACATCTCACTTTACAATAATTTCAATATACTTGGCAACTCTGTAGAATATGTTCTGAAAACTTTTATACGTCTTACTAAATTATACTTTCTCACTTTTTACAGAGTGTTTTCAAATACAAACTACTTAATTTTACTGTATTTTTAAATGTTATAGTCCTATTAGTTTCTCTCTTTCTAATTTTAAAAGTTATAACTTCCGACTCACCTCTATAAGGATGATAGTGTGCTGCGCTTTCAAGAGATGGCACCATGTGCGATGTGTTTGTGTCTCTGGCCAAAGTATAGCAGCAAGCATGTTGTATTGAATTTGTAGTTTGCGTCAGCAAAGTTATATACACAAACCCATAATTTACTTAACGGATTACATTATAAATGGGATAATAAGATAATGTATGTCTGTCTCTTTCCAAGCAAAATTTCTATCGGATTTCTTCAACGAGGATGGTCGTAGAACACAACTTAAATACGTTGGCCATTTTCATGAACTTTCTCTCGTAACAACACCCTAGAACCCTATTTTTATATAGAGTAACAAAATTTTTGAAAGACTGTCATCATCACTGCGCAATGTTTAGTTACAGAATATGAATTCTTATCATAAAGATCTTGTATGAAGATCGTATAAGAGAATGAAAAAGTTACAGAATATGACCTCCTGGTAGTGCATAAATTCATTGACCCAGATCTCAGTTCTGATCAAAATAATTTTACACATTCAATAGACTCAGTGATTCCTTATGAAATTGCATTAAAAACTTCAAATCATCGTTGTCAGTAATCTGCCGCCTTGACTTGTTTAGTATCACAATTCTTATCACGTCTTAAGGAACCACGCTGAGCTTAACGTCAGATTTTTACATCAAAGCTTGGAGGTGTCAAGACGCACAGCCTGGCATCCCCCCCCCCCCCGTGTCTCCCACTATTCCACCTCTGTTTTTTAACTATACCAAGATGCACAACCGGGGATTCACCTACATTCCATACTTTTCTGTGTCTCTAAACCGTTCAAAAATCACATCCTCACATCTCTACTGTTTGGCACCAGAACCTGCCACTACACTGCAGGCTTTGGTTCACTTGGACCAATCAGGAGACAACTTCTGTAAGATGGCCCCACCCCTCAAGGACGGTAATTAGTTGCAATTGCTGCATTTATTCTATATAAATCACATTACTCCTTGCAAAACTTGGAAATTACTTACTGTGTGTTTCCTTAATCCTAAAATTACTTATAATCATTACTTTATTTTACTGTTGCTACTTAATTTATAAAGGCTGGTTTTCCTCCACTGTACTGAGAGAGGTAACATAATGGTAACATAATGGTAACATGTTGAACTTGTCTTTGGGAAGACAACAGTTCAATCCCCAGCTCAGGCCATCCTGATTACAGTTTTCATAGTTCCCCAAAATCATTCTAGGAGTATGCTGGGATGGTTCCTTAACAAAGAACATGACTGATTCCTATCCTAGTTTCTGCCTATCTGTCAAGTTGTGTGTCACCGTCTCTAATCACCTCGCTGTCGACAAAGCATAAAGCCCACTTACCGTACCTTATCCTCCCCTCCCCCCAGTCAGGAATATGTGGGGCTGAAAATTGCCCTTTGCAATATATGCCAGCAAAAATTTTAATTTTTATACATTAACACAAAACTTTAGTGAGATAAAAAAATTACTATGCAGTCGAAGATCTTACTGTGTATTGGTCTGCAAACAACAGCTGCATTATCCACAGCAGCGGATTGAGCTGCAGCAAGAAATAGAGTGATGGAATAACCATGCCTCCTGCCACAACAAAAATTACTGCGTAGAACGGTACGACTGTGCGGAGGATTGGAACAAACCACACAGCAAAACATATCAATCCAACCCCCAACAAACCGACCTGAAACAAAAGTACATTTATGACAGGAAGTATGCAACAGTTAACGCTAGGAACATAAATAAAATCTGCATAATACGTATGTCATATTACAATGGTCTGCACTGGGGAAAAAAAAAATACTGTCATTCAAATGCCTGTGAAATGTGAGTATTGTTTATACTCTTAACTAGGACATGACGCACATTCAGTTAAATACATTTGTCACAGTAAATCCATATTTTCAACATAAAATCCTCCTCGCCCTATTAACGGCTACAATTCAAGTCCACAAAATTCAGGAGGTAGTTTTTCCCTAGTTTCTATGAGTTGACTAACCATCAAACCCTTTTAACTAACGTTTTCATCACAATGACAAACAATACAGTATAATCCTCTTACTTTAGGGTCCAAACATTGTGATTTCTGTCAGCGCAGGGATGAGGTGGCAAGAGCTGCAGAGGGGCAGTCAATGCGCATGCAGCACTGTAGATGAAGCGTTCATTCTGAAAACATTACTACATTACTAGCCTACAGTGCATGTTACGAGACACAAGGAAATGGAGGAACACGGACACAGCCAAAGGCTTTATTTGTAGAAAGTGTAGCATAAAGTACAACATATGTTTATTGATCTATTTTCCAGATAGAGCAATCTAGAAAAGTTTTTCTAATAGGCCCCAACCTCGTGCTGCAAATAAACGTGCATAATTTTTAAAATTGTTAATATATAATTCAAAGTGTGTTCTTTAAACATAAAACTAAGACAGAACCTGATCAATTGTAAAATTGTTTGATCATGTTGGTGCAAATTCTTGTTACTCTGGAGCATAATTTTTTAAAGAAAAGTAACATTACATATTTTTCAAAATATTTAATATTAACATAATGTAGAGTGACATGGCCTCACCAGCCATTTTTTTTTATGATGTTTGCTCGGCCCACCCAGTGTTAGTCTAACATCGACCACAATGCCGGCCCATGCGTAAGAGCCTCCAACTCACTAAGGCAGCAACCAGTCACTTAGGTTTAATTTGATATTGTGTGCAGTGTGAAGTGAAGCCCCACATTGCATAAGTTGCCCGGTCAAAGTGGTGAGCCTGTCCAAGTGCCTGTGCAAGTGCGTTTGTTTGCCGAGATTTCATCATTTTAATTAACTAGTTTCTTTATTCGTTATTTAGCTATAATTTCTAACATCAAGATCTGTGGATGAAATTTAGTCCTACGAGGCTATGGAATGCCATCCTGAAGTAAGAAGCTATCAATTTTAAAACAAAATCATTTGTAACTAATCAATAATTATTGTGGTGGGCTACAAAGGGCTAGTGTTAGCTTTTTTCATAATTAATAATTTATTAATATCGATCAGCCAATTTTATCGTAGATAGTTCAGACCAGTCTCATTTTGTTCAGCTAAGTATTTCATGAATTTTATCTAAGTAACTTGTTGATGTAATTTAAAGGCAGTAGAGCGTATATTTCACATTTTCAGTTTTGTACAAGTTTGATCTTTGTGGATGGCCTCAGGCATGTAAGAGGTTGATGCCTGAGGAGTCCATTACGAAGTTTCTGGCGATGGCCGCAATGTATCACTCTGCCAGTCAACATGTCAACATGTTCTTTTTAACGTAATCTAGAAATTTGTGTATTAAGTATACATTGCTAGGAGTCATACATTTTGAATTGAGAGTTGTGAGCAGCCCATGTAGAGTATAGTAATTAAAAGAGTTCCGAAGTGATATGTGCACTGAGTTGGAGGGTATGGCACCCCTGGTCAGCCGCACGTGACCTGGACTCTCCCTAATTCTGCTTGACCAGCTGTGAGATGAAGACGTGTCGGAACTGCACTCGCGAGATAAGGGCTGTACCCATGTGGCTGGGTGGACTACGTGATGGCGAGGGCCATGTGCTTAAGTTGACTAAGCTTTGTTTCTTATTTCATCTAACTATTCACCGCTTGACAGCAGTTACTGTATTTTGTTTAAGTGGAGCAGTAACTCTGGTACGAGTTTGCTGAGGAGTTTGGGGGTGATGTGTATGGGCCTGAAGGAATTTTTTATTTGCAACTCTTGCAAATGGCCTGAATTGCAATACATAATTTGTTTTAGTAGCCCACCGGCAGAGCATGTTCCTCTGTAATGCCAAGTAATTTTGCGCCTTAGTAAATGTGCCATTCATATGAAATCTTGCTTTATTTTATTTCCGTGCACTTGCACGCCTACGTAACCCACGATATACCCTGAGATGACAGTTCTCTCTCTGCCGCACGTGATGCCGTGGTAGTTTGAAGAAACGGCATGAAAACAGTTTTTCTTTGGTAGTTTGGGGCTTAAGTACCACTAAATATGTGATTTAGTTCTGGAAAAGTTAGGTCTAATTGTAGAAAAGAATTTTAAACCAGGTGACCAGAACAATTATAAATATTGGTGTATGTTTTAGTTTACAAAATTAATTCTTGTAAGAGCTGTAGAATTGAAAGATCTATACCTTAAACAAGTAAAACACATCCATTGAACATTGCCAATTTTAATGTATTTAAGTTACGTTGTATTTTTTTTTATATAATTACTATCATCATCTGTAATGTTATGTGTGTCTTGTTATCATCTAAGGTTTATTTCATTGACATTCATGTAAGTGCCTGGCGTAAGAACACTGTATTATTGCAGACACATAACACATTTTTATAACAGGGTTTATGTTACATAAGTGGTATGTTGATGTAAGATTTTAATAATTTGAAAGCAAGTGAAACAAGCAAACACCCTTGTAACGGGCCTTCACTGTGGTTACTCTTAGGAGGCCAGAAGTATCCTACTAGACGTCAGAAACTGATTAATTTAAATTAGTAAACTACAATTTTGTCTAATACTCTGTCAATATTCGAGTGCCCGAGATGCTAGGATGTATTTAAAGGAACTTTCAGCCTGATTCGATGCTTGCTTAGACTGTTTAATGAGCATTTATGGTAATGTCTCGCTGCAGATTGCATTTTACAAGTAGGGATAATGTCCGCTAAGTTCACCCAGCATTGCTAGAACAGAGTTGGGTTTGCTTAACATCTTTAATAAAGTGACCTACATATGAAGTTGATTTACTATTGTAATTTTTTGATACTACAGATCTGCCAGAATTTCAAAACATAAATCATCCCTAATAATTACCAATGAAAATTCTTGAAACATCTGGTGTTGCATGTATGCTTAGCATGCCAGCCACTAAGAGTACCAACAAACAATTTAATTTTTTTAAACCCGAGATTTTATTTTATAATTTCACATTGATTTTATGAGTCTCATTAACAATAGTAGCTTAGTTTAATTTTCTTTCTACTGTGACATAATTGATTTCTGTTGTTTCTAAAAAAAGAGAATTTCACATTTTTGTATAATTTGTTTGATTAAAATTTAATTTTTGTCTACATTGTTCACAAATCAAGGTAATTTTAATTCAATCCATTTCCTTTGTTAAACTTACTAGTGTGGGGCAGATTTAGTTCGTGAGCATTTATTGATAACAACTCAGATTTTAATTTATTTTTCAGGTAAATAATTTTGGTAAAAGACACTGTGTGATGTTCGCAAAGGTGTTTGCTAAGGCACATTGCATTTTTACCCAGGTTTGTCATATGCGTTCCAGACAATGTATGATAACAGGTGGTATACGCTCCTGGATTGTGTGTGTGCGAGTACTCTGGTGCGGCTGCTAGCACTGTCTGGGCGCGTGAGAATTAGTGAAGTCAGTCCAGTACCAGTGTTGAGAAGTCAGGTGACCTGGCACAGCGTAAGATGCACATTCTGTCTGTGCTCGGGATGTGCACATATCAGAGTTGACGCTTGAAGTGGGGTGAGTGTCGGCCGTGATCTGGTGAATAATTCCTGCGTTCCGAGATTTGGTGAACATTGGGGAGAAAAGCTACTACCCTAAAATATTAAGTTATTATGTGCTGTGTAAGTCGGTTGTGTCCCCGATCCACCCTGATTGTAATTATTTTTTTGTATATATTATACCTATGCTATTTTCTTGTATGAAGTGTCAGTTTAAGGTAAATTGTGAAACAATATGTTTCAGAGAAGTAGTGTGCTAATCTGGTGGTATTGTATTAATTATGGCTTAGAGAAACTCATAAAATATGTTGAGAGGCTTTGAAAACCAGTACTATGGTAATAATTAATTAAAATAAATAATTACATATCTGAAGTGATCAGTGATGCCCACAGACATATATTTCAGCTCTGCCTATTAACAATTTTTTTTATTTAAAGCAAAGTGTGCCTTACATATCACTTATGGTCCTTTTGAGTTAAATTTATAAAAACCTGAAAATGTAAATTTTCAATTGAGAGTTAGCTCAAAGTATGCATCTGTTTATAACTTGAAGATTATTCAGGTAAAGTTTTGTTATTAATCATCATGTTAAGCCACTATGGCAGTGTTTATGACTTCTATTATTGTAATTTGTTCAAGTTCAAATTATGCAAAATTTTGTAAACTTAACTTTTTTCTAGGCATGTGGGGTGTCTATGAACGTAAAATTTTATTTCCTAAACTTTTTCTCTCTTGGTAATTTGCTTGTTTTTGGCTAGTTTTGATGATAAATGCATTTTAGTAAAATCTGGATAAACCAGAGGAAGTGGAATCATTAGCGCCGAGACTGGCTGGTGCCAGGAGGTTCGGTTGAGCACATAGGAATTTCTATTATTTCATCATGCTGTGCTGTGATTGGCTGTAGGTAGAGTTTAAAATGTTGTGATGCTTACAGTATGCATGAGCTGCTTCTGGCACTACTTTGTGACCTAATTTGTGTAACCTTTATAAATTATCTAAATTGTGAATACTTAATGAAACCAGTATGATTAATGAGTAATTGAGACTATGTCAGTTCAGGCAGCCGTATGAAACTGTTTAACTTATTGTTACTCTAAATTTTTACTGAGTGATGTGGTTTGGAAAGCGCCCTGTTGCCAGCGGATGTATATGTTATTTGAATAACTGGCTGGATAATCGCGGCCTTTGGTGCAGCCTATTTGTTGGGAAGGCATGGTGCGAGGCGGACGTAGCCGAAGGTGCAGGAGAATGATGGAGGGCGCGAATTTCCTTGGCGGGAAATCATGAATGTTCACTAGCAAACAATCTAGTTGTTTTCTCTGTTGAGTATTTTCTCCGTTTGTACGACCACATTGTTGCGGGACACTATATTTAGCGTTACCTTCAAAGGAACGCTGAGAATTAAACTATTTTTATTTGTAGACCAAGTTTCAGCGTGCCGCACCCCGGGACTGTTAATTATCCGGCCGGAGAATTGTTATTTATAACGCAGGTGTAAGTAATTGTATCGGCGGTAATCTCATGTGACATTACGTGTAACTCTGTGTAAAGCTAAAGATTAAATGAAACGGGAACTTGAGTTTGGAAGGTAAAAACTGTGTTATTATTGTATCAAACATCTCCAAGTATGTACTGAGCTATCCAAGGCAGTAAATAAACCCACCACAGCTGCAAGAATTACTGACCTTTTTGCACAATGCATTGTGCTCGCATCTCCTTGTGTCCAGTAGCGTTAATAGGAAATGTGCGGTATCGGTTAATAGCAGCAAAGCCAGGAGGGATGGTGAGACTGTTATGCATAAGTTTAAATGTGCATTATCACATTGCTTCAAAAGGAATTTTATTATTTAAAGTTCAAGATGTTTGTTTCGTCGAAATGTGACGTGTGTTAAAATTGTGATGAGTGCAAGCCGCCTGCTTAAACGACAAAATTATTATTTGCAGTGGCGCAGTTCGTGATGGGTTAAACGTCCTGTTAGTTTGTGCTATCTGTGAAGATGTTTTGTGGTTAATGAACCCTTGGAGAAAGGTCAGTCTAATCTTTGGAGGTTTATTTATGAAGGAAATTCCAAATATGTTTTTTTTTTTTTGTTCCAGGAGCATATATACCCTTGAATAGACTGTGTAGGTCTACGTGAAGTGCCAACCTGTGTGAATTATGTTCTGTGATGATGAAACATATAATTATGTTTTTTATGTTAAAGTACTGCAGGCCAAACAGCCAAAATATTGTCATGCATTGTGAGTAAATGACAGAATTGTGAAGAATAATCATGGGTGTAGTTTCAATATTTCGATTGGCGTGGCATGGATTACCAGGACATCTATCGGACTAAAAAAGGAGGGGGACTCCCAAAGTATATATTTCAAAAGTGTGATTAAAATTGTAAGTTTATAAGCTTTTCGAGGCCAATTTTCTGTCACAAAATTATTGCTTACATTCTCTACTTTCCTATGTTAATCACTTTAATTTGATAACTTAACCGTTTTTTTAAAAGAACATTCACACAAAATTAAAAAGTACAGTATGTCTAAATCAAATTTATCCGTTACTAAGCCAGGTTTGGTCCTTACAAGTAAAAATCAAGCAGACGACATGGACAAAACCAAACAGTTTAAGGTAATTTTGCGTAATCTGATCACATCATCTTCTAACCCAAAATTAATTCTTATTTTTCTATTTGAATTAACGTAATTGATTACTTTTCAATGTCAACATCAATACTCCTTTCAATATCCAAAATGTCTCCGGGACGATCGTGCTTCTGCAGTATGTTTTAAATGCTACAAGCATTTAAAAGACCTTGTAGTGTTTCCGTCTCGTACAAGTACCTGAGACCCACTTGGGCCGACAAATTGTAGCACACCAGTCCACCTAGAGCAAAGCACTAGCTCGACGATCACCCACCAAAAAGGCAGGGATGAAAACTGGAACATTTCTCTTCATCTGTAGTCAAGTACGCCGGAATTTACTGGCAGTACATTTGTAGGTTACGTCGCCTTGTAGACCAAATTTAGAATTGTTTTTAGAAATTAGTAGATTTAGAGAAGTTAGTCACGAAATGATATAATCTACTATGAACCGAGACTGTTGTTCATTAGATTTTTTCAATTTACATCGGCATAAAATACACTGTTGGTCTTACCACGGTGGATCCGGTTCATAGAAAACTCCACAATAATTAGACGAAACAAAGTCAGAAAATTTAGCACACTGTGAAATATACACACGCGACGAAGAAGTATGAGTAGCCATCCTGGCTCTCTGCACCTAGCAGCCTACATGCACGGGCGGAAACAAATTTTGTAAAGTTAAAGCTTGTTCGCAAGAAAGGTTAAAGAGTGGAGACAGCGGTGCTACCAGTGCATGTTAAATTCAAACTCCTGAACTTCATTTCATAAAGTATTCTTGGACCGCAGCCCCACGCACGTCCGCTCTGGATCGCATCACGACTTATTCTAAAATGGTGGAGGCAAAACATTCCAGAACAAAGAACGAAGGGGCGCCACACGCCGTGCTCTCATTGGCTGGTTCTCGGTGGCGTGACCATCATTCGTTCCATTATCTAGAACCCTCTAGGGCACAATCATAAACTACGCATTAAAACAATAAACTACGCCAAAACTCCCGCGGAAAAAACTAGAACATAAAAAGAAAAACAAAGCTATTGCCTCCTACCAAGGCCACCTGGCCATAGTAAACTTTACACCCTATCTAGAAAATTCAGGACTAAATAACTGTGTCTCCACTCTCCCCTTCTGGAACCGAATCCACTAAAATAAAATTTACAATTCTAAATATTATATCATGAAATTAAGATTACATAAAATATAAGTTCTCCCGTAAAATAGAAACCCCTTGTCTTGCAACTACTTGGGAAAAACCTGAAGGTTTTTTCCAAGTAGTTTCTACCTGACCATGACCCTGAAAACAACATGTACCAGAAGATCTGCAGATAAATTCCATATAGCAACATTATAATCTGTTGACACTTTTCTTGTAGACAAAACCAAAAATGTACCACTATATACTAACACAGAATGACTCTACAGCACAATTATTTTCAATAAGAAATGTGAACAAATACTAACTACTGACAAGTTCATACATTGGAATGACTGAACATTAAGTTATACAAAACTCCAAAACTTTAAGCAAATTGACATATTACTTCCTTTCCATAATCCCTACAAAATAGCATCATGATAACATACAGATCATCAATTACTACAAATGTCTAATGATTGCAACACCAAATAATTTCTTATATTGCATTTAGCTCAAATTCAATTTAAAAACAAAGTTCAAAATTTTGTGTTCCAACAACTTCAACTTATTATTTCATCATGAATAAACACCTCCCCTCATATCGGTCCATTTTCAACTTATTAGTCCAAAAGTTCAATGAAATAACCTTCAAAATGACAAAAAACACTTCCGAATTATCGAAAAAATTGGCTTCCCAATTATTTACAATATAATCTTTACATTTACAAAACGAGCAAGCAATAAACATACATGTTACAATAAACAAATGTACTATGCCACATATTATTCAACACTAAATGTATTTGTAAAAAAATTAGTTTTTTCTATTTGGTGCAACAGATGATACTTTGTAATGAAAATGTTAAAGGTATTACAGTAAGGTTTATGTGAATTATGTAAATATGTTCCCCTGAACATAAGCCCCAGTCTGTGAAAATAATAAAAAAAATCTTAAAACTTACTTGTTTATCTTAATATGCACATTGTCCTTATACAATACAGCCTCCTAGGCTTGCATTCACTTGTGTTCAATCAATTACAGAGTCAAAATGTATGTAATAATAGTTTCTTCCTGGTTTTGTAGCCTTTCGGCATAACACTAACCACCTTCTTAGCACAACTCACTTTCCACCTCTTCCTGCACACCTTCCCTAACCTTAGTACCTTTCTGATCAACTCAGCCAAACTTTTAGTTCCTCTTTCTACATTTTCCTTTTCCTTAAATGACCCTTGGTCCAATTTTTTCTTTTGTACAGTTTCTACTACAAATAAACCCTTACCTGTGTCTCGAGACAAGACTGTTTTCACTTTTCTGGTAACAATTTCCCTCAACTGTAGTACCTCAGTACATTTGGAAAACTGTTCCTTAATTAATTCCAATATTAGTGATAATTCATTTTTGTTTCCCACAATTGACCTATGAACTTGATCCCCTAATTATGTATTATCCTCATCCTTTCTACCCTCTACATCCTCTGCAGAAAAACCCCTAAAACTTGTTTCCCCATCAGAGATATTGACTACTGAATTTTCAAATATCAAGGTTAACAATTAGCAAAACAAAAAATACTAATTATTCACCCTCTGCCACAATTAAATTTAAAGTAACATAAGATTTACAACATATCAAAACTAATAACATTACATAATTCACACAAAATTAAATTTTACTTTCAGGAGAATTTTGAATTTTACCACACGTTTAGCTTTGCACCATTACATGTTGACGCCATGTCCGGTGAGAGTGAGTTAGGAACGGAGCTGCGTTGGAAGGCTCTGGGCGCCACCCGGTTAAGCGTGTAGCAGAGAACACGAGACTCATGGGTCGTGGCCTGTTTGTGCTGGCGTACCTCTCTCTCACCTTGCGAGTCGAAACAGCTGCTGATCGGGAAAAACAGGAGGACCTGGAGAAAACTATACCTTACATGAACACTTATAGGGCGGTCCACACCCCTATACCCTAGGGCCTTAAATGAGCCAGTTCGAAATGGCAAAACAAAGTGAAACACTGGGCCAGATAGTTGCACACGAGCGTTATGTTTCTCACTGGACGAATCAGAGTGCCGAAGTGCACCACTTCTCTCTCGTTCCGTCTGTCGCGGCCGCTGCTTCCGGACTGCCTTCTTCATGTGCTGGTAGAAGGAGGGGGCTGCGAAGCCATGTGTCCTGCACTGGCAGATTACCGTGAGGCTGCCAGGATGGCAGGTGTCGCACGTTGGTGTCAAGTTCACGTACGCCCTGCTGCCGTCACTGATCCGCCACACACACTCAAGTACCGCACATCTGCCATTACCAAACAGCGCACATCTGCCACTGACACACTCTGCGAACACCTGCTGCGACCAGGTGTAACTCCACCTGGCCTGTGGCCTGGTACGACGACATACGCCCCCCTCCTGAAGACGACTGGTCAAGGCGGGTGTGTGTATTCGCTATGTACTTTACTGCCGGTGTCGCCCCCGACGACTGGTCTGCTGTGGGTCGAAGTCTCCGTCCGCCTTCATCTCCTGATTCATCGGGTGGTGCACAGCAGGTCTGCTGTTTCTGTCATAGGCGAGGTCGTAGGTTGTAGGGCTCCCTTCGGTGTCTGTTTCTATGGATCGAGGGAGTAGACATTAGGGTGCCAGGCGTCTGTAACACCAACATGTCCTGGGATGTTGTGGTCTTTACGACCTGGCGCTCTGCCACTGGCGTCTGTACTGTAGGCGCCGATGTTTGAGGGCCATCAGCCACGCCCCACTCCGGAAAGTGGCGAACACGAGGACAAAACCAGGCAGGTGCTCGGCATCTGCATTTCCGTTCGTTCCTCGGTTCGGGGTTGACCCCTTCCTTCTGCTGGCCATTTGTGATAGGCTCGGACGAGTGTAACTGGGGTTGCCTGCTGCGTCAGCGTCGTAGTTGGCATCGAGGCGACTCTTCTGGTTCCTGGATGTGTATGGCAAAAGCCATACTGTTCAGTGGCGCATCCAGTTCCCACACTTCCCAGACGATAGGTTGGAGTCTCGGCTCATCCTCATCAGGCATGGTCACTATTGGTTCGGCTTCCTGCGGTGATGTTATTATACACCAGGCGTCGACGGGAGAAGTAACACCAGTCCCGGAGTCTTGTCACATCTGCTTTGCGAGTGTTTGTCACTCTCTTCTCCGAGTGGTGTCTCAGTTTGTGGGTGTAAGGTGTCCTCCGGTGGGGCCTGTGTCACACCATCTGTATCTGTCTCCTCGTCAGCCGGGATGATAGGAACCACCCTTAGTTCGTCTCGATGGATCTTTTGTAGGCACCTGTCCCCATCTCGGACCAAGTAGACCTGTTGTTCTAGGCGTTTTCGCACTGTGTGGGGTCCTATCTAGCGAGGTGCTAGTCCCACTCAGAAGTTTCATGTGCCGGCCGACAATGGATGGTTCCGAGCATATACCAGTGTCCCTACCTCCAGGGGTGCAGGTGGGTTTTTCGACACTGGCAGAATTTTTCGCACATACGCCTCTTGGTGTTGGCAGGCAGCAGTGAGTTCGGCGTCTCGGCGATCGCCCCAGTCCTCTGCATCCTGCATGAGGGTTGCCGGTACATGCCCTGTGGCTGCGTTCAGCCGACGTCTGAGGCAGAACAGAGCCTTGCCCAGATGCTGGTCCCATTGTTAGTGATCGTCTCCAACACGCAAGCAGAATTGGACCTTCAGCTCCTGGTTCCGCCTCTCTGTTGGATTAGCACGAGGGTGGTATACCGGTGTCATATGGTGCTGTAGTTGTAGTTCGCGGCACCACCTCCTCCACTGCCTACTGAGAAACTGTGAACCATTGTCCGTTAGTAGTGTTCAGGGTTACCCCCATTGGCAGCAATGTGTTTGTAGTGCTGGGAAATGTTTTTTATGTATGTGGCAGCAGTGCTCTTGTAGTGAGTGAGTGAGAGATTTTGGTCAGCGCTGTCTTTAGCGCCGGTGAAGGGGGATATGAGGTGAGTATAGACCGGTGCCAGAATGAATGGGCGGGGGAAACGGGAGATCCCCGAGAAAACCCGCCGACAAGCGGCATCATCCGGCATGATTCCCACATGCGAAAATTCGGGAACTGTTATCGCCTTGGTGGGAGGCGAGAGGTCTGACCCCTCGGCCACCGCGGGCCCAGTGTTTTTGGTAGTGTTTGGGAGGGAGAAGATGAAGAGTGGCGTTGTTCTACAAGAAGCAGTGATAATAAGACAGTTTGTATGATTTGTGACTTGACAGCCACGTCTACTTAGCTTGCACTTAGAATCTGATTCATATGTTAGAGAACATCCTAATTATTTTCTTGAAGCCTGGCCTCCATCTCGTGCTCAAGCATGTAAATAACAGGATTCGGTATTTTTACTTTGTAGTACTGTTGCACTGTCTCCAGTAGAGCTTTGCTTCCACCGCCAATTTTTGCCGGAATTTTGTCTAGTCTTGGCCACTCTGTTGCTCTAAATGCACATTTCTCAGCTACCTCCGTGCAACTGTTGAACAATTGAGTAAAAATATTTTCAGTGTTAAAAGATCGTGAAACATCTAGCATGCTGTTCTTCACTTATCGTAGGTCACATTACACTGCTGAACTGCACAGTCTTTGATAATAAGTTATATTGTGTTGAAACTCTTTGGAGCAGAAGTAACTAAACACAGCATTGGCTTGTCCACCGCTGCCAAAGTCAGTATGTGAAAAATCTCGTAGCCGACACAGTGGCTTCATAGTTATCTAACAAATAGTGCACAGCTTCTACAAGGCAAGACCATCTTGTATCACTCATAGACTTCAATGTTACCATTCCACCACAGTAAACATGTTGTAAAAATCATTAACACAAACTGGCACATCTTAAACATAATACAGTAGAGCAGTGGTTCCCAACTGGTGGTCCGCGGACCCCTGGGGGTCCGCAAGCCATGCCAGAGGGGTCTACGAAATTATAATAAAAAAACAGTAACATTTTTTTTAGTTTTTGCAGCTTTCTGAGCACTTTAGCGCGAACGCTAACTTTTGTGTCTGGCTTTATCCGGCAACTAATGCTAGCACACTCTAGCGTCGTCACTGGAACTAGAAGGGTAAATAGTTTTGCTGTATACCTTTAGAATGCGCGCGCTGCCTGTATGTAGCCGACAAGTGACAGTCTTGTAAAACAGTAAATGTTTGTAAAGCTTTGTTTTTCGCGGAAAGTTATATTACGCGTACGGTAATTGAAAATGGATCGTTGGTTGAAAAGTGGATCGTTAAAACGAGATAGGCCTACCGATGAAGAGGAAGAGAATGTATTTGATGTTAAAGTTAATAAGTCAGTGACTCTCGAACCGAACTTGTCAGTGTCTTTTGAACCCAACTCGTCGGCATCTCTTGAACCTAACTCGTCCAAGATCAGTGTTAAGCCTACTGCAAAAATTAGAAAATACAATTCTGATTATTTGGAAATCGGTTTCACGTTCACTGGACCTGAGCAGCAGCCTAAACCTCAATGTGTGATTTGCTACGAAAGCCTTTCAAATGAGTGTATGAAGCCAGCAAAACTCCATCGGCATCTTGAAACAAAGCATCCAGAGCACAGCAGTAAGTCATTAGATTTTTTTCAAGATTAAATTAGGCGAGCTTAAAAGATTTCGTAAAAACATTGCTAAACACTGTGGTGCAAATGTAAATGAAAACGCAACCCTTGCATCTTATGAAGTATCTCAGCTTGTCGCTAAATGTGGAAAAAACCATACAATTGCTGA
>PNEQ01001333.1:0-11439 GCA_003012365.1 Medauroidea extradentata
ATATTCACTCACGTCTTTATTTACTTGCGTCGCGCTTGACGAAATGTAAACAAAGCTCACATCCATAGATTACCCTATCACCGCACGAGACGCGCGTCACGAACATGGCTGTGCTAGGCTTTGTCCTAACCTGCAACTCAATGTGCGCGTCGGCCATTTTTGACACCGAACTGTTCATAACCTAACTTGTAGAAATTAATTTTATTGAATTTTGTGTTCCGTCTGTGATATGTTAAAAATTAACTTTTTGTGACGTTATATACAATGATACAAGACTTCTTTAATTCAAATGATAAAAAATATGTTTCACAAATCGCTAAAATACGGCGCAGCTGAAACTTCGCCAATCTAGACTGCGCTGCGAGACAACAATCGATTACATCAATTGGGTTACATACGAATACGATAGTCACGGACGTCATTTACCGGCGGTTATACTACGGCCAATGTATCGTACATGTAGTGTTTGTTTACGTTTTACATTTGATAACGTGACTTGAATCCAATGTCAATTGTAATTTGTATGTTATGTTTTTGGAAAATACGAGCCCAAAACCTTCAAATATGTTGTTTAATTTTTACGGCAACTGAAAATAAAGTTCGTTGTATTGAAAGGTAGGATACGTTAAAGTGAAATATAATTTTCATTGTTTACATTGGCGATTTGAGCGGGAATATAAAATCGTACGTTAAAGTGAAAGATACGTTAATCTGAAGTACGTTGTAATGGAATTTTACTGTATACTTGTAGAGAACCTACTGGAAGAATCCTTTATTGCACAGAGGCTTATCTTTGATGCTGTCACAGTCGCTGGAGGTCAACAGAAAGTAAATATTTCAAGATCACTACTTCATTCTGCTAGAAATGCCTATGACAGATACAGTGAAGCCTTGAAGGAGAAATCCTTGTCACTAAATGCCGAAGAAAATGCTAAGAAGGAGAAGAGAAAGCTTGCTTTGCAAGTGGAAGAACTGAAACAAAAGAAGAAAAAGATCATGGAAGATGCATGCAGCGCTATTTCAGCCATTGAAGATAACATGAAAGACCTTCAGAAATAAGATTTATGTTGTGTGTTGTAAAACCATTTTTGTGTTTTGAAATGACTATTTTTAAACCTATTTTCCCTCAAAATTATGCATCAATTTTGTTAACAGTGTAAATTTAATAAGCTTAGAGATGAAATATTAAATTTACTATAAAATACTTGTAATCGAGATGTCAGGGAATTTTAAAATTTTGTTTGAGTGGACACCCTGTATAACATACACAATAAAAAAAATGATTCTACAATGTCGTTAGTTTTCACAATAAAAACAAGATGCATGCAAGTGATGCTGTGTACTCAGCGGGCTACATTCATTTTCGTGTAGTACCAAGATGGCATCCATAACAATTGAGACCACAAGGCCGAGCAAGTAATGACAGTGTTGTCAAATGCAACTGAATTTCTACAGTTGCTTTATCACGTGCTGTGTATGGTACGTCAATAAACAGTGGTTCTCACGTGCGCTTCTATTTATTATGTTTACTTATAGTTTAAAATAAAAAAATGCACTGTATGTTGATGCTTGTGAATCTCTCGTATCACAAAAGTGCTCGTGACGATACCACTCGAAATTACCGAACTTATAAAACTGCATACACATACCGACAGTGCACTACAAAACACTCACAATGAAAATGTCTCGTAATACCCTGTACCCGTAGTAGTGAGATTATACTGTACACCATAAATAAAAGGCACCAGCTGCTTATGATTTTCCAACTCAAAAAATCTTTGTTTTATAAAATACAGTAGATACTAAAAAGGGAAGCGACTAGTCGACTTAACAGAAACAAGTCATAGTAACTGGAAAAAGTATAATATGCAACTCAATATGTTACAGCCAATACTGAAGAGCACTGTGTCAATAATACATGCAAATGTCAACAAGAAATAATTTGTACACAATAATATGAAAACTTAAATAAGTATTTACAAGTTGTCTGAAACAGCTAAGGACACAAAATATGGCGACATTTACATGTGTAACCACACACAAAACATAATTTTCTGGATACCCAGAAATGGTAAGTCACAATACAGTAGTACAACATTAAAAAATAATACAGTACTTCACATATACATAAACTTCTAGTGTACAATGGCATTGGTACACTGTACACATATCACCACTAACACTCTTTACAGACTATAATGCAACATAGTGTGGCAACATGGGCACATGTTTACAATATTATGAATTTGGTTTTTAGACTGGAACAGACTACTCCCGATAAAACACCTGTTTGGCACTGATTTTTAAGAAGTACTGTGCCACTGAAGTTAAAACTAAATACAGCATACAGATTGCAATGAAAAAGCTGCAACACTGAACAAAAGTATTTTGCAAGGATGATTTGCTGTACAGTACGAGAAATCATACTTCCACTAAATTTTTGAGAGGTAAGCTGCAAGTGGTATTACCATCATGCTAGAAACTAAAGACACTGAAATTTTCATCTAAATGGAAAAAATAGTACGGTTAAATACATACTCCCTATATGTTACACAAACATAGGAAAGAAGTATGGTACGTAATAAAATTTATGAACGGAAGCAAATGTGATGTTACGTTAAAATGGGTAACAGCTATCTACTTCCCAACATAAAACAGCAATTACTACAAAAGTTACAAGAACGTGTAAAGCACCACAGAAATTTTTTTTTCTAAGCAAATCTTAGCAATCATCTTTTTTGTAATAAAAGCTCAGCACATTGTCTCCACGTAGAAACAGTACTAGAGCATTTCTCCAACGTTTAGTCAGCAATCTCCATGTGATGTCTTTATTAATTTTTAAGAAAGTGAAGAGGGTAGACTTTGGGATGTTATACTGCCTCACAATTTCAGACTTTGATGTCTTATTTGCATCCAATTCCTGGGTAATTTTGTATTTTTATGTAAGCGACAAGTTGGCTTGTTCTCCCCTTCCCATTTCACAAAAATAGAAAGTTTGTGAAAAATAAATAAAAGCACGGATTATCAACAATTGATTACAGGAACTGAGCAAACAAATCCAAATAAATTACAAAGCAAACTGTGTAGGTTATAAACAATTGTTGACATAATCAGTCCTGTAACCAAATCAATATAAAAAAACTGCATAAATTGTCAATATTTGTTCAAAACAAATAAACCAAATAAGTTTCCAAACTGAGTCCATACACAAATTAAAATAAGTCAAAGAAACTAAAAAACAACAAAGGAAGGTTATATGCTTGTCATCGCAGGAAGGTAAGGAAACAAGACACACGTATGCATCAGCCACCAGACGAGAAGCGGCACTGATAAGAAGTGGATGTGACAGGACAAGGGTGGGGAGAGAGGTGTGGACACAGCAGCTGCGACTGCAAGGTCACACAGTCTTTCTCTACCTCGGCACGCAGGTAACAGACTGGAGTCTACCGAGTGTGAGTACTGTCTAGTCGGCAGAACCATACAAAGCACAGCACAGGGTGCGCACACATGGAAGCAGGTGTTGGTGGTAGAAGGTAGAGGGGTTTGGTATTGCTGTGTAACGTACATTACCGTATTTGCCACGAGAAACTTAACATGCACAAACATTTTTTTTGGCAGATTTTCTTCAAATTTACGGCTTTTTATTATATGTTTTTATGGTTCCTCAAAGTTGGGTCATTATATACAGGTAGTTGTTATGAAGAGGTTTTACTGCAGTTTAGCATAGCAATATACCCATTTCCCACCATTCTCTATGAATAAGAATTTTAAAAATCTAATAATATAGAAATATGTATGTAAAAGTTTGGGTTACAAAGGTTTAAGAGTACACAGCATTAATACTACGTATTCTTTAGGTTTCCATTACATATCTGTATGAAGTAGAATAGGAATATAAGCAACAGAAAAAGAAAGTTACAAAGAAGAAAATTAACTAGCCAACCATTCAAGTCTCGATGAAAAACTTCAGTACCTATTATGTGCCCATGCTCTCACATATTTGTCTGCACAAAAATTTAATACTTATGTCTACACTCACACAAACAAATATATTTCTTGGTATTCAATAATACCACACGATTTGTACAAAAAATATTAAATTAATTAGGGCGTTACTATTGAGATAGTTCAACTGAAGGAACAAGAATAGTACAAATACAGAAAAATAAAGTTTGCAGACCTGCAAAGTCTTCAATGTTTTCCCACACTAAAAGAAAACCTGTACTATTATATTACAGACTACAGTATGCTACATAAAAATGTTATAATACAATTCTGGAACAAATACAGCAACAAGTTTCCACTCCACTGTAATTACAGTTTATGTTTGCAATTTAAACTTGTTCAGTTACCAATATTATCTCATATCATTAAAAACGTCATTCTAAAATAAAAGTACAAATCTTAAAAATTTTCATAAAAAATATACACTTTTTGTATATAATTTTGGGATTGCCATTTTTTATAAAATTTATAACAGCATCCATTTTATGCACTGATTTTTTTTTAAAAATAATAATGCTAGAGTATTATATCAGTGGCCTACATGCAACACTGATGATTGAGGCACAAATACACCCCAACAGTGTTCTTGTCCTGCGACTCCGTATTTTATGACAAAACCTAATAATTGCTCCTGGCAGATGTTTTACACAGTCGTCACCGCACATGCAAGTGGAAAAGTGACCTTCAGATAAGTGGGGAAAGAACAACACACATTCCATTTACATCACAGTCCATTACTGTTGAATGTTATTTTCTTGCAATATCAGCGTTATTTTTAATGAATGTGCCATGACTGTTGGATTCCAAGTAATGCTATGGATTTACAGGATGTCCAGCGATCGGGAAATTGCGGGAAGTACGGGAATTATATGTGAATTTTTCGGGCTTGGGAATGTGCGGGAAATGTACTTGAAATTTTTCTTTTCTGCGGGAATTTCTCTGCCACTGATCGTTTCGTTGTCAGTCATCAAGAAATTGGAAGATACTTTGACTGACAGCTGCAATTTTAGTTATTTCTTGAGACAAATGTTTTTCACTACGTGTAAAGTCGCGAATTTTTGTTTAAAATCGCAAAGTCGCTTCCTGTGCGAAATTACAAAACAAATTTTAAGGTTTTCCGTAGTAAATAACGCCTTTGATTCGAGAATCGATTGCAAGTGAATCGACAGAACCGATTTTCGGCAGCGAAAGCAAGATTCGAGTATATCGAAGTTGATGAGAAAATGGTGGACGAATGTTTACTAGGTTTAGTTAAAATTTGTTTATTTAACCTGTTTTCACATGGTACTTGGTAATTTTTTTATGTTGTTTAACATTATAATTATAAATAAAGATTGAACATGTTTTTGTGACTGCAAGGAATAAGTACAAATATTGTTGCGGCTCCGATGAAGTTGTGAAGTGTAATGACTTAATTGATGTCTCCGGAAAATGCAAAAATTTTCGTCATGCATCGTATGAAAAAACCAGGAATGAATGGCAAAATGCAGCATTAATTTTATCGGCAGCAAAAACAGTGAAAATTAACAAGGATAAAATTGCTGTGCCTACAAATAGGACATATAGATGCGAAACATGAATGAATATATTCAAGGTAATTACATAGGTTATAATTAAAAATTGAAATATTTATCCCAGCACTTGTGTCCTTTACCGAATATTATTTATATGTACAGTATACTGTTTTGTAAAATGTGACGTAGATAAATTTAGCTAACAGTAGTAATGTGTAAGGACTAAGTGAAAAATCCTGGAGGATAATATAACCTATTTAACTGTTACATTTTATTAGATAAACATTTTTTCCAAGAAACGTGTCTGATTTACGACTGTATAAACCATAATAAATACAATATTGTGCTGGTCACTCACGTTTTATAAATTATTTTCGTAATAAGTATTTCGGTGTTGTTCACATGGACTGAACCTTCAGATGCAATGAAAGAGGACTTTCAACAATTCAGTCAATTTACAAATCTGTGTAAAGGAAAGTACATAATATTTTAATTAAATACTAGACAAATAACATTTTTATACACCTTCGCCACCTCTAAAAGTAACATAAAAATGGTATGGTTATCGTTAGTCTGCTTGGGTAGCCCATTTAACATTGTATCACGTTTAAAGCACTGTACTGGAATTTCTCAGGAAATGTGGGAAATTTACTGGAATTTGAAATACCACTTTTGCTGGACACCCTTATTTAGGTTGGAATATACACAAATGTGTAAAGTTTTGCAATTATTGTGGACTTAGGTGTGTTACATTAGTTATGCACTTAATAAATCAAAATGGTATGTTAACCTCAATAACTTATCCCCAGAACTCAAGGAAACCACAAATTATCATTATGTATTATCTGTGATACACATCCCTCTTAATTATCACTGATAATCATAAGCTGACTGTATCAGTACATGAATAAACAGAAATAATGGTAATGTATATCTAATTTACACCAAACCTGAAACTGTTAAAAACCTAATGCTAATGTCTAGCATTTAAATGAAAATTACAAGATCACAAATATTATGGCATTAAAAACAAGCCACATGTGCTCAATATTGTTTCTAAGCGTAATTAAGAACAAAGAATTTAAGTTGCGTTGCATGCATTAAATTTACAGAACATTTTAGCATTAACACTTGTATACTGCATCTCTTAAAAGTTTTTATCTACCAGTCGTGAAATTACTTGCTACCTGTCACAATATTATATTGTTAAAAGATTCTGTTAAATTTATTTATAAAAGCTAATAAGAATACACATCTTGCACATGATCACTGCGCCCTGATGAACAGTAACAATGAAAACACTTTCATTTGTTGTGTTTATTCTGAAAACTGGGCAAGAATAAACGTGGCAACAGTTATATTAACTGGAAGTACTAATGATATTTTGCCAAAATTTACGGTACCTAGAAAAATATTTTTGTCACACTTTTTGATAGACCTTAGGAAGCATAATGTTATGGCAATTTTTTTTTGTTTACACTTGCAATGCGAATTCACCCTTACACATAAAAATATGATATACGCTGTTTGCAATGTACAGTATGTAATGTATGACAAATAAAATTAAAGCTACCCAACGGATTGGCTGCTTAGACATCTGCCAGACACAATTACAATAACTTGAGCAAGTGATCCGTTAAGTGTAGCATACCCTGATTATCCCCAATTTAATACCTGATTTCCTAATAAAATGTCAGTATGACCCCTGGATGTGGTTCAAAGCTCTAGCATTTTTCATGTTATAACCAATTTCTAATCACTTATAACATCTTAGCGCAAATACGTGATAGAGGAGTATAAAAAATCGCGTCCGTAAACTATTTCATCCAGTAACAGTAAATATCTTTCCATCACATTTGAAAAACTGTGTTTCATTTGTACATATGAAATGTCACAAATTTTTTCCTGTAACAAATGGCAAATAACATATCTATCATGCCATGCTTCCCTCTATTATAGTTTCTCTAAGCATGACTTTTGATTAAAATGGAAGAATATTAAAATAAATTTACACAATATGCTAACATACAATGCAGACAGTATCGCAACCAGCAATGCTGAACCAGAATAAAGGCTTTCCTTGACTAAATAACTGAATTCATGCATTAGCTGTGGCAAGGATGTGAATAACTGTGATGCCATGAATGTTTGACTCATCCTTAAGTTTACACTGTACAATTACCTATGGACTTGGTACAGTATGTTCACACACAGACAGCTTCAAAGTGCCCATGCATTCGCAAATATGCTGTGTACATCTGTACACAGATGACCATTCCATGTAAACAGTCCTGGAACAAATAAAAATTGCATCCAGTAACATTCAGTGCATAGTTTGTTTTGTTATAAGGTAGATATTTATAAATCTACCATGTATCCAATATCAAATACAATACATGAAATATGTAAATGAATGTGTGTGCTCTGCTCCACTTCACATTCAAAAAATAAAACTGCCATCGCCACCAATAAAACCTGGGACAAATCTTAAAATTATTTGTCACTTACATACATTCAAGCAATTATAAAGGCGATCAGCAGACACACATGACTATCAATAAAATATCTATAAATTTATATATTTTGACGATTGTCATACTAGTTATGTTTTGATACTCTTGTGTGATTATATTCATAACATATTTTTCATCATACAAAATACGATGCACTAAGAACAACATTTAGTCGTGACATTCGCTTACATTATCTTTGAAACTATGAACTCTGTGGCACTGGTCGCAAACAGACAGTGATCTGTTGACTAGAAGCATCTACAAAATGGACTCGTGGGTGCCAACTTCTTTTTGGTATTTCCTCTCTAGGGATGGCAAAAATTAGACTGTAGGTGATTCTGGATAAAGTGAGCACTCAAAAAGCCCTGATTAATTTCTATTTTCTGCCAGTTTATATCTTTCCGCTGCATGTAAATATAAACATTACCATGTACTTTAATTTACATAGTCTTGTACAATGTTTACATCTATATTACACTGGCCTGAAAATGTTAACAATATCTACTCACTAAATACCTGCGAGTTAACGTATTTTAATACTGGTATCTTTTCATCGACTCTAATTTATGCGACCCGCACTATTGCCATTACGAATCGCGTAAATATGTACACATTAAAATCGAATTTGTAACACAAAATCATTACAACAACAACAAAAAAACATAATGACAAACACAATATAAGAATTCAAATTCTGTTCAGTTATACTGCCATGAACGACGACACATTCAACGAAAACATATTTTCTTACTGTGTGTGGGGAGAAAAAAAAATGCTGTTTTCAAATCAAGACATTCATGTTGGCGATCATAACACATAACAATTTACAGATTACCAATGAGAAAACTGTTATTTCAAATACTTTTGAATGTGTTTTATCAGAAACCCATATTTATTGTACATCGAAAAACTCAACAACGCTTCTAAGTTAAGCAGCGAAAACCTCAACTCTAGCGAAAACCTAACTCTGATGCCACATGTCTGTGGCATTTTGAACTACGTCAGCAGCGTGGAGCGCTAGACTCTATTCGCAACGACTGTTGAAGCTGAACAGCCCGGATGCAACATTTTCTGCTGGCGCTAATTAAGCAAAATTATACAGTCAGTAGGAATGTCAACAATTTCATAAATAAATATTTTAAAGTATGTGTATTAAATACCGAGAGGTTGATTCCATTTGATGTTCTTTCAGTAATTTTGTATTTAAATATAGGTAAAATACAGGAAACTACAAGCGATAATTCGTTGCCAACTGTACAAGAAATAATGTAACTGTTGTCAATGTTTAATTATATGCAGCAACGGCAAGTAATTTTTTTCAAGAGTTAAATCTTTAGTGCTCACTTTATCCCGAATGACCTACATCTACTGTAAAAAAAAGGTGCAGTCATAATATGATGGACATTATGTGGATGCTTTCAGAAATTTCTTGTATTTTGAAACTTAAGTATCTTCAAACATACAAGAACGTTTGTCATCATAACCATGTATCTACACTCATAACTAGCAAAATACTTCCAGCCACATGTTACCTTCAATATAGTGGTCTAAGAAAATGCTAACATCTCTTACATTCGTGCACATGATTACAGTTTCCCTTGAGAAATACTGTTCCACAATACCTGTAACACGGGTATCACGGTTGCCGAGCTCTATGAACTGGATTGCGCAACACCAATGCACTTTCTGCAGAGATGATTGGCAGTTCATTTTGGCAGTGGTAGTTGATCAAATGGCTAACACTTTCAAACATACGATCTTTGGTTCGAACCTGAATGAACAAACAATATTCCCAGTCACAATGACAAAGTACCCACAAATCCCACTCAAAAACATGCAGTAATTAAGGCACAATACTAATACTGAATGTTATTTCAATTTTACCAGCAAGATTTGACTGTAAAGTTTATCATAGAAATACATTGACTAAAAACGTTAAGTCAGCTAGTAGGTAATTTGGTCTAATATCTGAAGTAATTCCTAGGGTGCCAAACATCTTTCAACATGAAGCTGTAATAACAGTGTTTGATTATACACAATAGAACTACTATGTAATGAAATGTCCTGTGGCCTGAAAATGCTTACTCAAAACTGATGTTATTTAAATTCCACTTTAAATCATTTGGGGAAAGAAAAAAAAAGGCTGTTAGCAAACAACAACATAACACAGTTACCACAGCTGTGACAGTAAAAGATTCAGCAAAAAACTTCCAGCGGAACACACATGAAGCATGTGCCTGTGTGTTAGGCCGCGTGTGTGCCATCAACACATGAGTAGACATGACACCACCATGTCTTCTATCTTTCTGTCACCCCTTTTCTACTCCAACAGAACTTAGAAAATTCCCATGAAAAATGTTTAAAAAATTTTGCAATGAAAACCAATCAAAAAGTTTGCAAGACCACACTTGTGGCACGTTGCAACTTGTAGTCCACCATTGCATGCTCTTTCAACGAACTGTACATAGTTTGCTAAAAAATACTTGGCACTCAATCATTTTTTTGGTGTGAGACACATTATTTATGTTTACAGAAATAAACGTACTGTAGAAAGTCTGCATAGTAATATAATTACTATTTCTGATAGATACTCTGCTATTATTACCAGACGTAACACAAAATAAAAACGTTAGACACACTGAACTCTATTGATAATATACCTAATCTGTAGAGAATGCTGCACTGTAATTTATTCTAAAGGAGTTGTGAGCAATATATCTGTGAATTAGTTCTCGTGCTGTCCACTGCCGTGCTATGTGGACGGGGTACCTACATGTTCGTTCACCCACCAGCCGCCAAGACATAATGCAGGATATAGGCGCCTGTTGTTACACTAGCATCTTGAGCCAGGCAATCCTAAGCACAGAGAGACATGCACGTTCGCAGTGTTCCTCCTCCTTGCCGCCCCTCTCTCATCATGTGCCCCCTTCCCTGCCACTCGTCTGCCCGCATATTGCCTTATCATCCAACCCTTTCAGTCATGAAGATTTTCACCTCCATTTGAAGGTAAAATGTTTGCATGTATGTGTTGTACAAGTCATTACTAGGGGTGTGCGGTTCCCCGAATTTTCGGGCGGTTTTCCGGTTCTTGCTTAAAAACCGACCCGAAGCAGACTATTAAAAACTTTCGGTTCCAATTCAATTTTGGGTTTTCAGTAAAAACACTATGTTTTTCTATTGCAGTGGACGTCTGTTTACGTTTTATTTTGCGGCTAACAATACACAAATTGCAGTTTAACCAACTTCACTAAATTGAAATATTTCATTTTTACGAGTGATACATGTACAACTTTTCCAGAGACCGCATTCGTGACATTGGTAGCACTACTTTTATTTCGGAAATTAACCGTGTTTTCTGGCTGCTACTATCATTTGGTGTGGCCATACGTACACACAACAGCCATTGT
>PNEQ01001333.1:12439-23197 GCA_003012365.1 Medauroidea extradentata
AACCTATTCAATATATCCCCAACACCCATTACTGAGCTTCTATGTGCTTGGTCTTGCTTGTAAATTTAATGATTTTTTTATGCATTGCCTAAACTCATGTAAATTATTTTTAAAACTACTACTTTATGACTACAATTATAAGATTTTCTTTTTGTGTTACAAATGTAACTTAGGTTAGTTAAGTTAATAACAATGTTTTTGAAAAGTGTAACTATTATAACCACAAATTTTATCCATGGTAAATAATTTTATACCATTATTCAGTTTCTCAGTACCTTTTAATTTAACCCCCAAAGGAATCATAACCAGAACTGAAAATCGAGGTTCTTAATGTAGAACCGAATCGGAACCGAACCGACCAAAAAAACTCAGAATCGCACAGCACTAGTCATTACCAACACAAACATACTTTGCTAAGGCGTGTTAAGGCCTCGCTCTTTAGTTTTGCAGTGGTTTCGAAAAATTTTTTTTTAACACAAATTAATACATATATCAAAAATTAATTCTGGCAGTTTTTACACAATATATATCATATTTTGTCTCTGAATTTTTCTGTTGCAATACACCAAACGGATTTTTAGATTTTCGACCCTGAAATATCACGTATTTTTTGTCAAAATAAGCCAAAATGAAGCAAAATAATTTTTTGCAAGCAAGTGGTACATTAGTTTGAAAAACGCTCTGGAAAAATTGTGTATCTTATGACTGTATGCAGTCTCAAATTTTTTCAAAGCATTTGGTTAAAAAATATTTGAGTTATTTGCAATTGTTTGAAATAAATGAAAGATCATGGCTTTAAAATTGACCTTCCTTGCAAAGAACACTTAGCATGGGAAAAAAAGCAGGCAAGGTGATAACACACATCTACTTACTTTTTTCCAGTTTTCTGCACTGAAAAGCACAAAACAAATTACCGCTAAGATAATGTTGATACTCAAAATCCAGGTCGACTAATACATGTGAACTTTAAGCAGTGGCCAAATTACGGCATTTTATGAGTGAGCATAGTTTAAAGACTAATACTCCTGTCTATTGTAGCAATTTTCCAACCCGGTTGTTATTTTTTCAGATACGAGAGTCTAGGAAAGCCATATTTGGCCATTTTGAGGGGCCCGAAAATTATGTTTCTAATTAATTTGACGTTGTGGGCGCAAGAAGTTGTGATATCAGCAATGTTTATGATTTATATTGAACTAAACAAAGGTCATAGATATACTTCAATGGCATACTTTTAAAAATAACGCATTTGCTTTTCAAAATAAATGTGTATAATTTTATAAAAATACATAATTTTTGCGCCAAAGACTAGTGAATGCCAATTCAATGATTAAAAACGGTAAATGGTTGACATTTTAGAGGTCAGGGATCGCCGAAAATGTGTCAAAATTCTAATAACGACCCCTCCGAAATAACGACCCTATTCCCGGAAACCGTGAAGGGTTGTTAAATCGGGAGTTGACTGTATGTAACTATAAATTTTACTGTTTTCATAATTTAAAAAAAAACTCAAATTTTTTGCTTGGAAAATGGACAATTTTTAAATTTTAGACATGTTAATACAATTTCATTGTGAAATCTACAAATTAAAGTTTAACTTACCACTCCCTCTGGGTCAACAAGCAACAAATGTTTCTTGATGTTGTTCTGCATTCCTGTCAAAACATACTGGCCTGGTGAGCCCTGGGACTCTCGCACTAAGAAGTCTCCATCCTGCAAACATTACAAATAGCTCACAGTAACCATGTAATACAACCTGGCACGCCTTAAAGTGACAAGAAGAAGTATTCACCTTGGTGAGAAGTGCTTCTGCATCCTGCCGACTGACTGGACCATGGAACCAAACCTCTTTTTGGAGTTGCTGTTTCTGGGACATGCTGATAGAAGGAACCGCAGCAGTAAATGGCTCTGCTCAAAGCAAAAAACATTAAAAGCAATGATTTTCAGAAGAATGGCACAAGAATTTGACAGCACAGGAAAACAGCAGGGTTGCAAACTATTAAAAATACCTACGCATATCAAAAACGTCCCTGTTGTTGATGATAATGTCGTTCACATAATCATGCTCCCTACGAGGTGGTGCCGTCAGTATTGGGGGAGGGGCTACCTCTGAGTGGAGGTCAATTAAGTTGCTGGTCACCACTTCTAAAAAACAAAATGATACAAACAGTAACAAAAAGCTTGTTTAGAAAAGCAAATTACTGCATAAATAATTAATTACATAAGGGGATTTACAATTACAAAACATTAGATGATCTGCAAACAATAACTTATTTAAATATGTTTTTCATGAAAAATCCTTCCATTAACAACCGTAAATCAGGAATTTCAGAGATACTTGACTCAGAAACACACATGACATTTGAACTGGTTTTTAAATACTGTATTTGTACAGGACTGTCAACGCAAAAACAAAACAAAGAGTCCCTAAAAATCTAGTACTACTGTTACATGAATAAGTCTAGTGCTTTATCATTAGTATATTAGAATAAAAACCAACCTTTGCTTGAAGCAGGTGTTTTGATGTAATGCATGTAGCTGAGTATTCTTCTTTAAATATTTAATCACAGTACTATACAGAAACCATGTTACACTATAAGTCTTTCCTCGATAACAGGTCTAAATTTTTAACTTCCTATTAAAACGTCATAACAGAGTTACATTGTAGTTCTCTGTGTACAGAACTAATACAATTTACAAAAGAAACATGTTTGCAGTGTTGGTTGTTACTGTAAATGATGATACACTAGTTGGCTGTAAGAGCACATCAGTAAATACTGACGCACTCACATTTTACCTACAGAACCATACCACTTTCTTTGGAATGTAAAGTGTTTCCGTAACAGTACAAGAGATTGGTAGGGAAACACTGTCAGAGGCGATAGTGAAAATGGGATTGATTAACACTGTTACTGTTACCTCTTTTAGGTCCATAAACAAAGCTTTTTTAAAATAAATACTGTACATCGTTATGTATGTTAATTTGTGTACATCAAAACACTTAACAGTCACAGTAATAAAAAATAAGTTTAAATTATTGGCAGCCAAGTGTCCTGAACCATCTTGAAATATAATGCTACGAGAAATGTTTAAATGTGTTAAATTTTCATACAGCATCAATGTAAAACATAAAACAAAACATAAAACTGGAGGCACACAATTTGAGCAGTCCACTCCATATTCAACTTACCTCTTGCTTGCCTGTCTACCGTCCCTCTATGCACTACACCATTGCTTGGCTTGTCGTTGGCCGCCCGGGAAGAGGAACTGTGGCCGCTAGTATGCAGGATAGGCAAGGGTGGCACGGGTGGGGGCCCCAGTTCTGGGGGGATCTTCCCTGGCAAGTCATTGTAGTACTCTCTGTCGGTTCTGTTCAGGCACTCTTGATCTGCCGCAGCATTCGTTCTACAACCAAGCACACTTGTACCTAACAGCTTTCCATTATTTATTTTACATACTGGCTTGCAGCACATAACCATCTCAACATACAGTACTTCGAATGAGTATACATATTACATCTTTGGCATGGGTCGTGGTTTTGAACGTACACTACTAACTGCCCCACCATTAGTGAGGCCTGTGAGTAAATGTAAATTTAGATCTATTAGAACACCAGTCACAGATGTGTGATGCAACTAATCACCCAAGTAGAAGAATGCTGTTGGCCTACTTAGTTGAGGACAATTCTACAGTTAACAAACTTCAGCCATGCGTTGGTAGTTGCTGGCTGATAATATATACAGTGAAATCTCATTACAAAGTACTTGAAGGGATCTAAAAATTGTAAACTTAATATGAAAATACTTTAAACTGAACAGTGACTAAATTAAAATCTCTTTCTAGGTGTTTGGAATTATGTACTTTATAATGAAAAGTACTTAATACTGAAGTACTTTATACTGAGATTTCACTGTAGTACTGTAGGAAAGATAGCAGCTATATGAGCACAGCACAAAGTACCGTATTTACTCGCGTAATCACTACATATTTTTGACCAAATTTTAGGCCCAAAAAATGGAGTGCAGCCATTATGAGGGGTTTACAAAAAAATTACCTTCTAAATTTTTTTGGTGTAGAATTAAACAAATGTACAATTTTTTCTATACTTACTTGTCCATAGTGTGACAATTCCTCCAAAAATAATGAAAAATATTTCAGGGGTGCATAGTAAACATGAATAAATTAAGACAATTAAATCTTGTTAATCCATTCATATGCGCCACTCAATGAAAATTGTTTAAAGTTATCCTGCATAAGACGTTTACATTTTACGGTCCATTACATGTATGCTATTATTTCCCGTGTAATAAGTTTATAAACAAATATGATTCACACTTAGAACGTCACAACTCTCCAGACGCCATTACGTTATCAACAGCGCATCATCAACCAGCAAGCATGACTCATCGTGTCAACAGCGCTATATTTGTAATTTATGTACTTGTACTGACAACTCCTAGCACATTTGTTGTGCGCTACTGGAGGCGGAATGATAAATAAAAAAATAAAAAATAAAAACCAGCGAGCGTGACTCATCGTGTCTGGAGATAGGTCATGTAAGCATTCTGGAGGATCTAGGCCCACGTCTGGTACCTAGATGCTCAGTTCAGCCGCCATATCTTGTAGGCACAAAACACAGAGGATCTAGATAAACGCACCGTGCAGACTGGTACTTAGAAGCTCTGTTCTGCCGCCACGTCTTATAGACATGAAATACGGAGGATCTAGTTGTGCGTGCCGGCGCACCGCGCTTCCGATCGACGGACATTTGCAATGATCTCAATTTGCAGATCACATTTTTGCCATTCTGGTTAAGATGTTTTCTCGCCGAAAGCAATAGCAAAACCTGGTCCCTTGGTAGACGTCTTAAAACAGTTTTACTGTATTGTGTACCCTGTTGAAAAAGATGGAGTGCGGCCATTAATCAGGGTTTTTAAAATACTGCTTTGAGCCTTTCAAAATAATGGTGTGGCCATCATGCGAAGGCGGCCATTATTCAGGGTTCTTAAAATACTGCTTTGAGCCTTTCAAAATAATGGTGTGGCCATCACGCGATGGCGGCCATTATGCGAGTAAATACGGTAGGTATCAACAAACTACTTGACTACTCTGGTTTAAAGCTGGAACTTGAAGCAATGTTAAAAAACTAAGTTGACAGTGAAGCCGGTCCTCTGAGCAACAGAACATCTGTCTGTGTAGGTAGAATAAAAGAAGAACGTGAAACATTTACACCTATGAATAGGAACATGATCATCTGATGCTGTCAGCCCCCTCCCACCACTCTTCTGTTTTAATCACTCAGCTCCTTTTCCCTTCACTCCCTCCTTCACCTGTTCCTTCCATTTCTTCATCGGTCTTCCCTTAGGTCTTCTTATGGGGCCGCAGTTGGCACAGTGGCTAGAACACTCACATCCCACCAAGACGATCAGAGTTTGATTCCTGGCAGGGTCGGCCCCTGGATTTCTTGTGGGAATCGTATTTGATGATGCCGTCGGTCTGCGGGTTTTCTCAGGGATCTCCCATTCGCCGCCCCTTCATTCTGGAGCTGCTCCATACATCAAGTCACCACTCACCAGCACTAAAGACCTAAATGTTAAGTGCTGTCCAAAAGCTCTTAACTTCACCTTAGATCTTCTTCCACTGTATTTAAGTTTTAACATTTTCCTTTGTTATCCTAAGTATCTATGAAAATGGCATACATTTGGTTATGCAATACACTTCTGTGAAAGAGCTACATAATGGCTAACTTTCATTTGTCCCAGTCTCATTCAATCAACAATTTATCTTTGGCAGGCTTCAAGCTGACTGGCCAAAAGTCTCCCTTTTAAAACAACTTATCGCTCCACAGAACTTCACTTACCCTTTCATTCTTTCAATAAAGGTGCACGCATGGATATCTATATAAAAAATGAATCCCTATTTCCCTTGGTCATGCCATCACGCATGAACGGCTAAACCGATTTATCTATTTTTTTTTTGTGTGTGTTATTGTCAGGAGAAGGTTCTTATTAAAAAAAAATTTAAAAATTGCGTGGGAAATTAGAAAATTTAAGAATACTTAACAGCCATATAATATTATTTCTAATTTAACCTTAGCGCTTTGGACAATATAAACATTTGACAAAGAGGAGGTAAAAAATCTGAATATCGTTTAAAACAAATGCTTCAATCGGAGTTATTTTATTGATAAAAAATAAATAAAGAAAACTGAATTATTTAGTGTACATCACAGTTAGTTCAGAGCCATTACGCCTTGAGGATGCTAAACAAATACGAACATTGTTTTCCATAATTTTGTCTACATGCTTCCTGTCTTAACGATGACTATTGAAATCGAATTGTTATAAGTAATAAAAAAAGTATGTTTACTATTCTAATGCTTTATGATATACAATATTCTTAGTATATAAATAGTTTTGTTGGTATTCCGGCACGGGAACAGGCGACATTTAACTGACCATGTGAAAAACGTGGATTGTCAAGAAAACAAACAAAAAAGAAAACAAACACTTAGCGACTGCCCTTGAGACAATATAAACATTTGACAAAGAGGATGTAAAAAAATCTGAATATCGTTCAAAACAAATGCTTCAATCTGAGTTATTTTATTGATAAAAATAAAGAAAGAAAACTGAATTTCTTAGTGTACATCACTGTTACTTCAGAGCCATTACGCCTTGAGGATGCTATAATTTCGTCAAATGCTAAACAAATACGAACATTGTTTTCCATAATTTTGTCTACATGCTTCTTGTCTTAACGATGACTATTGAAATCGAATTGTTATAATTAATAAAAAAAAGAGTGTTTTATTATTCTAATGCTTTATGATATACAATGTTCTTAGTATAGCCTATAAATAGTTTTGTTGGTACTCCGACACGGAAACAGGCGACATATAACTGGCCACGTGAAAAACATGGATTTTTCAAGAAAACAAACGAAAAAGAAAACAAACACTTAGAGACTGCCCTTGAGATTAATTTACAATTTACAATTCAATTTCAGTAGTCATCGTTAAGATAGGACGTCTGTCTGGTCAGCTAGTACCTTATATTTTTGGGGCACATCCCTCTTACCAACAACCATTCCAGGACGCTCACATCCACCCGGTGTGTAACGTAACCATGTAGAAGAAACCTCTCTGCCACCTTGAATAAATTCCCCTTCGCTGCTCCAAATTTCCTTTGCTAACTCTCGAGGCGGCGAACAACAAACTTCATACATCTGTTAGCAAAAATGGTTGCCAACCATCCCAAAACATGTCTAAATTAAGCCACTTTCAGAGAACCCAATGCTTGATGTTCTCATGCTTAACTCATGGGAACGTGCTTCGACCAGTGCCACACTGCACTACTAACTCCAGTCCATCCCTGGCGGCGACAGCCTTCCAAATGGCGGCCCACTTTTGCTTCTGCCATCAGCTGACTCCCCCCTCCTCCCCCTACATCTCCCCCCATGGACTGCCAGCAAATGCCACAAGCAGCCAAGCCCACACTGTCTACAGCAGTACCTCCAGCTCGTATGTGAGAAAAAGAGAGAGCTACAGAAACAATGCAATTGCGAAAGCGGGAGGTTCAGGTTAACTAGAAACTATGCAATCCCTCCTGTCCAACCACCTAGAACCCTCAAGCAGGTCCAGGTCACTTAATAGCCCCTTTATGATATAAGCACCAAGATCCAAAACTAGCGTTCCTCACACTTCTCCCCCTCCCCGGCTAAATACAAGACTATTTTATTGATTTATATTTTACATTGATTCTACTTCATGTATGATAACATATTTCTCATTGTACAAGTACAACATATGATCATTGAATCAACTCATTTTAGTTGCAAAGCATGCTTGTGCCATCTCTTGGTGAAACTACAAACTCTGTAGTGTGTGGAAAGAGTTTAACCTCTCTGGATGTTGCTTGATGTTTGTGTAAGTTAACTTTTGCAGTTGAAAAGAATCTACACAGCCAGATTAAATAAATTTATTAATTCTACTACACAAAAAAATACTGTATGTTGATTAACTCAATTTTATTTCAGTTTTGTTAACATATCTGAATATACGTAATAATATCATAATTTCATTATTCTCTGCAACTATACAATGAGTAAGACAACTACTGTTAATATTGAGTTATATGCAGAAACAACTAGTAATTTTTTTAAAAGAATCTATATCTATATCTATATCTATAAAAGGTTAAATTTTTAGTGCTCACTTTATCCCAAACTAACTATACTACTGACAAATCTGGACACTGCAAAGAGATTTTAAAAATACATTGCTCCTTCCAAAGTCACTACAGAAAGTTAATCATAATATGAATGTGTACCTACGTGATATTCGGAGGATGGGTCAGAAACTGCTGGAAGCGCAACTCGAAGGCTTGACCAATGCTTGTGATGACATCTGCAGCTAGGCCACCACCACACTCCAGCACATAACAAGCACGCCATTCATTCACATCTTTTGCCACATATGCCACAAAGTCCAGAGTGTCCTATTAAGCATGAAACCAAGCCACCACAATTTATCGAAAACTTTATAGTGACAAAATATACACCACTAATACAGTCAATTAAGCCTAAAGGTTACTATACTAAGCAAACTAGGATGTTAAGTACTCTAGACAACCAGTTAGTTTGCTTAATTTAATCCTTTGTTGTAAAATTACGCACACTACAAAATACACATGAATAAAACAATAACGAACATTTACAAATTGGTGTAATGTGACTACAGCTAATTTTAACTCACAAGTGGGATTGTGATTTAAAAACTTCCCAATTTTCTTACTTAAATAGTACTTTTTCAGCAAAATTATCCCACCTACAATTTTTTTCTAAATGAAAATAAGTTTCAAATTTCCTGACACTATGATTGATATCAGCCATTAAAACTTCTGACTATACTATTAACAGCAATGCATTAACATTATAATGTCAATGCAATAATGTTCACATGCAGACTTAAAAGTTTCAGATACAAAACTGATATATATCCTGTTATAAATTTTGGTATCTTGCATA
This sequence comes from Medauroidea extradentata, assembly GCA_003012365.1. Lineage (NCBI taxonomy): Eukaryota > Metazoa > Arthropoda > Insecta > Phasmatodea > Phasmatidae > Medauroidea > Medauroidea extradentata. Next base: position 21,464 of record PNEQ01001333.1, read on the forward strand.
TTACAACCTTTTTTTACCATGGATATTACATAGCTTTCAATTAAAGCATTGTACATGTTAATGCCTAAACAAAATCAAGTAGTCACATCATTTGTTATCAATTGAATTACCAAGCTATCTAGGAGAATACAGTACAGTATATGCTTGAAAAAAAAAAAGACATTACAATTGCTAAACAACAATACAAGATTTTAAGAAAAACAAAATTATAGGTGGTTCATATTTTAAAGTGAGCACTTCCCAACACTTATAATACAAAAAAAAATGTATTTATTGGGGCTATAGAAGCAAATTTTTGAGAGTTGTGAAATGTTTACACTAGTTTTTAGTTACATGAAAGTTTTTGTATATAAAACAGTAAAGGTGGAAGCATAACGGCTCACAGAAAACTGTAAGCAGTGCTCAGTTCATCCCGAACAGCGAATACTCATACAGTTAACATCAATCCTTGAACAGATTAGGTACTATTGAGACAGTAAACATTTCGTGCCACACCTCTTTCCAACCCCTCTTTATCTCTTTAAGCTAAGAGTTTAACAATCTTTCAAATGTTCAGCTGGCAGTTTGGTGCTTTTGGACGGGACATTCCTAAATTGGTATGGGAAACGAGCCTGGCCACCTGGACTTTTACGGTGCTGCCCAATTTACTGCAGTCACTGTGATAGCGAGGAAAGACGCTTATGGAGTAGCACGGGATATGACAAGCGCAGCATATAGTCAGTGCACAGATGGCAAAGTGACACAGCAACGGGGAACTGGAGCAGCGAAAACTGTCAGCGAGAGTTGACTGTGAATCAAATACATAGTGAGTCTATAGTAAAATTCCTGGTTGGACTGACCTCAGACTAGTTTAAACATGAAGAAAACTTAAAAGTGAACATGAACAGAACATTGTGTAGAGACATCTTTTTGGCAAACAATGAACTACCTAACAAAATATCTGCCAAAAATCAAAGAGGTTAACATTTGTTATATATTTTGTTTTAACTTATTCGTCAGAATATTTATTTTCATTTTAAACTTCTCATTCATTTTTGAACATCCAATAGTTTCATTTAGCTAGCTCAAAATGAGTCTGGCCTCTTATAAAACCACAGAAACAATTCTATATGGCAACTGCTTTATCTTCTATCAGTTCAATCTGGTAGGTGTTTACTGTATATAGTTAATATTTCAACCTGGCTGAACTGAGTTACTCCACTCCTATTTCAGTCCAGAAGTGTTTATAATAAAATATTTTTTTTAAATTCGTTAAGTTCACTCCAGATTGAACATGAATTTAAATTTTACCATAAACATATAAAAAAGAGATGTGGTAACGGATGAAAAGGTAAATACTGGATTTAATGAGAAAGTTTAATGATGTTTCAGATGTTATGTGACTGATGCAAGTTTGAAAAAGACATTAAAAAATAGTTACTAACTCGTGTATCACAGAAATATTACTTACTGTAAATATTAATGGATAGGTTTATGAATTGAAGATAAATACATGTCGTATGTTATGTATAATACTTATAATTAGTGTAAATAAACTATAGGCCATTCGGAATAAAGTGAGCACTAAAGATTTAACCTTTGAAAAAAATCACTAGCCGTTACTGCATATACATCACCACTAACAAGAGTTACTTTACTGCTTGTATGGTTGGTAGCGATTTATTGTACGTAGTTCCGTGTATTTTTCTATTTGAATACAACATTAGTGAAAGAACATATGACGAACTCGACCTG
>PNEQ01001334.1:0-36246 GCA_003012365.1 Medauroidea extradentata
TTTTTTTTTTTTTTTTTTTTTTTTTTTTTTTTTTTTTTTTTTTTTTTTTTTTTTTTTTTTTTTTTTTTTTTTTTTTTTTTTTTTTTTTTTTTTTTTTTTTTTTTTTTTTTTTTTTTTTTTTTTTTTTTTTTTTTTTTTTTTTTTTTTTTTTTTTTTTTTTTTTTTTTTTTAACTAAAGAAATTTGCCTCAATGATTCACTCGCTCGATATCTCCGCCGCACCGTGCTTCTACTGTTCCAGCAAGAAATGAAAGTCTGTACGTAGCATTTCGTTGTGCGCAAATCTACCCCCCCCCCTTCCTTTCTCCATCACCTGTGACAGTTTAGATGGTTAGTTTAACCCTACACCGATGACCATTTTTATTTAAGGGTGAGTGAAGATAATTTTCTTGTATCTTCAGTTTTCGAGCCATAACATTTAATCTAATTGTATTTTAAAAATGTTCTCTTTGACAAGACATTGGACATATTCTTGATTATCTACTTGGCATAAATTATATTGGAATCTTTCATTAATTTTCCATGCAGAATCAATGCAAGGGAATTATATGTTAACTTTCAAGAAAGATTACAAGTCCAGTATAAGGTGACCATATAACACTACCATGACCTCCGAAACTAATCACAATTATCTTTTATGCCTCAAAATTTCCACGCTTACCAAAATATTTTAAAACAGAAGTTATTGCAAGAAATCGATAAATAAAATATGGCATCTAGCTCTCACCCTAAAATGAGCCATTTTGTTTGCTATGTTTCAGGAGTCTACTGAGAAATGTGGACATGAAAAAAAAAAGCCAATCGTAACATAACATTTTACTCAGAAAATGAACCTAAAATTGTTCTTTTTTTTTTTTTTTTTTTTTTTCAGCGTGAAGCACTATTTTTTTAAGTAGGCCTAAATAATGGGTAATTCTCACAATCAGATTTAAAAACAAAAGGAAAAAATAGCAGAATGTATACATTTCGATAAATGCCAAAATTGCGCAATTTAATTTTGCCCAGAAAAAAAAATTTACAAATTTTGGAATACATATTTACATTCTTCTAGCCAGGATAAAATTAATTTATTGCAGTTATATAACTGTATATTTTAAAGTCACTTTAACATAATTAGAATCGCTGCTGGATCATTTTGACCCTTCTTCCTCTTCTACGTGACTCCGGTATCGTCGCATTTGGTGATAAAGTGCCGGGCGAACCCATGTTGCAGCCATAGCACCAATTATGGCCAGAGATGGTGACATATCGCGAAAATGTTTTGTGCAACATACTCTTGAAAACACTCTGGTATCTTGCGAGATGTATGATTGGGTGATATACGACGCAGCTGTCTGCAGACCAATAGCAGACATCAAATATTACAATAGCGGGATTTTTATTGGCTCAGTCAAATAAGGTAACAGCTCTACATATAAGTGAGAGCCAGTAATTTTTTCATATGCTAAACGTACATTGAAACACAGAAAACAGTAAAGTTATCCTGCGATGAACCGTCATCTCTAATTATGGCTTTTTGCCTTATTGTTTTGTGGAACCTCACACTGCATACAGCCTTTCTTGGCGTCCAGGAAGATGAGTAAGAGCACGCTGGACATTTCCACCACGGTTTAATAACGCATCTTGAAATGGTGCTAATGTATTTACTAGGGATGTTTTCAGATTTCCACGTTTAACACGTGGGAACAGCGGAGCGATAAGAACCTCAGTATTACTTTGAAATGAGCGCTTCGCAACACTTGTAATATTGAAAGAAAGTATTTATTGGGGCTATAGATGTAAAGTTTTGATAGTTGTGAAATATTTATACTTGTTTTTAGTTACATTGGAAGTTTTCGTATTTACTACAGTAAAGATGGAGGCATAATGACTTATGCTCTGTTTATCCTGAATAGCTTATACCATGCTCGACGGAAAGCATATCGCTTCGCCTTTTAGCCGGATTCACAACCACACTTAACGTACGTACGAACACACGCACGTGCGTTAAATATTAGCGATTGGATTCACAACAATATTTATTCTAGACATGCGCGGAAATCGTTTATGCCATAACAAAATGTCGGTAATAGATTATCGTAATTTACTTATATTTTTCGAAGCGAATTAAATAATTTATGACCACGAGATAAATTATTTCTCAATATAATTTAATATTGAGTCTTACGTTTGCATATGCTGCATTCACAACCACCACTTAGCGGACGTACATACGAAGTAGAAAGTTGATCAAATCCACTACGTACGTACGCACGCTACGCAAGGTTGAGAATGCTAGCATTCACACTCGGTGTTTCTACTTTTACACGTACGTACGCGCGTGCACGAAGTGGTGGTTGTGAATACAGCTTTTTTCACAGCGCGCCAAATTGCAATCTTTTCGTTGTGGTCTTTTTCCCTGTGGGAACTAAAAAGCAGCGACCCTTTAATTTTTGTTTAGTATGCTGTAAATGCCAACGCGTGCCTCTAGTTTTGCATTTTACGAATTTAGGTGATATTTTCGGAGTTACAACAGTCTTTTTAGACGCAGGGTCTAGGCTTCTGAGTTGTAGCCGCGTCAATGTCGCATTTCTTCCCGACGTTTCGGACAGCATTGCAGCTTCCATCTTCAAGGGTGAAGTTTCTAGTCGCAGTAACTATTTCCTTCTGAGCGTCGGGAAGAAATGCGACATTGATGCGGCTACAACCCAGAAGCCTTAGAACCTGTAGACAACGGCCGTGAAAGTCGTTTGGAGGGGCCCGAAAATCGTATTTCTAACAAGCAAGCAGAATTTTTAAAAACTTAAAAGCGTAATTTTAAGTGTGTTTTTTTTTCCATAGATAAACGTAATACGAGTAAGTTAAGCGGTTTCGCGTAAAAAAAAAGTGTACGCGTGACACGCTACATAACCGCCCATGCGCCAGGCGAGGACGTCCCTCGAGTGTATTGGCGCATGCGCAGTCTGTCGTTCCTCTGTAGTTCGCCGTAGTTTAGTCGCTAGTTTGATTTATCTGTGTCCGAGGACCCGCAGCTTCTTCCCGACTCACCTCACCCCCTCCAGCCTCCTATAAATTCACACAGGTCGTGCTCGCGGCTGGTTTGAACAGCCGCCAAGCAGCCTGCAGCACAGGTCTGCACCCAGATAAACTTCTCTCCCCTCCGCCACAAATGTATATTCCACGAACCTGGTGCACTTTCCTACAGCTGGTCACAAACTTACGTCAATATTTTACTTACACGAAACCAACACGGCCATGCACAGACCTCAGGAAACCACGCGCAGCAGAACTGTCAGAAAAGTGTATTTGTTCGTGGAATAGAGTTGTGGTAATGCGTTAGTGAACTAATGGGTGGACAGAGAAATTGTTTGCCAGCTCTTAAGGCACGGTTTCAGTCGCCATATTGAAGTTCATTATTTTTCGCTTTTTTGGAATTTTGAGAAGAAAAGTGTTAAATCGGCGACTATACCGCAAATTCTATTTACCTTGCGCTGCAATACAGGCATGGCAATATAACTAGTAATGTATAGTTAGGTCGCAATTTGTAGGACAAATTATGAATATAAAACAGTTTGCCACACACATTGCAGATTAATTATATGTTAACAACTACGTCACAAGTTCTGTACTGTTGCGTAATGTAGGTATAATCGCATGTTTAACATTTTTCTTCTTAGAATTCCAAGAAAAAAAGCAAAACATAATACAATTCAATATGGCGACTACGGTAGCTTTCTCTTTGCGTTTGAGGCACGGAAATGGGGAAGGCGATAAGTCGAATATAACACGTCCGTCAAACACCTCGTCGTCTCTAGGCGCGAAGGACTAAACTAGCGTGCAGTGTTTACGTAGATTGTTTTTTTCAGTGAGACTTAAAGCGGTTTATATGGCTTAGTTTTGCGATTACGATCGATATTTTCTCAACTACAGCAACGTGAAAAAGCCATTTTTACCACTTTAGAGGAGCTTTGGAATCATGTTTTTAAAAAAGCGGACGGTGGTTTTTAAATCATATTGACGCAGTTTGAAGTGAGTCTTCTTTTCGTAGATAAACGCATTAGAAACATTGTAATAGTTACACAAGAAAAATACTTTCCGTACCACCCTACAGCACGTCTCACGCGTACTGTCTACTAACGCTTTAAGAGGGCATAGTACATAATTCAGCGATTAAAGCATCAGGTTAAAATTGTAGGTTTCCCAAAGCTAGTTTGCAAAAATAAAAATAAAAAACTGCAATCCTAGACAATAGTTTTTGCCAACTCTCTGAGCAAAAGATTTTTCTGGAGTAATGTATATCTGAAGAACAGTCTCTAACGCCGATATCTTGTACATTTAATTGCGGCGCAATATATTAAGCTTAACGAATGCATCATTTTGGATAAATGTTTGTTCGTAAAGTAAACCCGTGGAGGTAGGAGTAGCCTATAGGGCCTATGGGAAATCGCATGTTGGGACTTCCTTGAAGTCGACGTATGTATGCCAGTTTTGCTCGAACAGTTCGTTATTGTTGACCAACACACAGCATCGAGTAGATCGGTAAGGTTTTCGTAGGCGCTTCGTATGGTATTGATACTGTAGAATGAACAGATTTGAATGAAAACTGTTACGTGCGTTGAATTCGGGTGTAAAGAACGATTAGGTACGTTAAATAACATCTGCTACTGTTAAATTTCATGCGTAAAAAGGCCATGTTTTACATTAGCATAGTGTAAATTATGTGGTTAAAAGTATTGTTTATGTAGTTAAACCTAGTGAACTAACCTGAAAATACGGCCACGTATATTGTTTATTTACGCATGTGTACGTCACAGACAATGTGCTACTGCTTGCTAATAGCAATATAACAAATTTGGTCACAAAATGTTGTATAAAAAATAAATAGCAAAAACTAGCATAAATGTGTTAAGGTTCTTATCTAGGTAGGCTGCATTGGTGTATGTGAGGCACAAAACCATTGAAGCGTTAAGAGTGACGTCGGTCGGCGTATGTAATGCATTATCGCCTCTACACGCAAACCCTGCAACTGGCGCGCAGAGCTTTACTATTATTCATTTTTCAATGGGACTTTAAGCGGTGACCATATTAATTTATTTGCGATTCTGCGGTTCAAATTCGAGCGCTTGTTTCTATTATTGTGTTTTTCGAATCCGGTTGGAATTTTCCTAGATACGGCAGTTTAGAAAAGCTGATTTTAGCCATTTTGAGAGTCGCGAAAGTCGTGTTTCCAATAAGCGATCCTAATTTTTAAACTGATATAAACATTGTTTTAAAAGTGTTTTATTTTCATAGACGTACAAACGTAATACGTTGAGACGTTTCTTCCATAATGCGTTGTTGAGATGTTTCTTCCAAATATGATTACTTTAACTCGCTGCAATGCGTTTCAAGCGCAGGCAAATAGGAAGTTAGTTCACTGTGGTTTCCATGTATAAACAGTTGGCGATGCCTGTACTCACAGAAATGTGTTTCAAAACACGATCATGTTGTTGCGTTTTAATTTTATTTCAAAATTTTGTTCTTCAATCAACGTAGACTCAGATTAATACGGCACAACTGCTATTTGACAAATAATTTTTACTCTGTTGCTCTTCAAACTTCGAGTAAAATACGTTGGCTCTTATGGTGGAAACAATATTTATGGGCTACAGTGACCACGTATATAAACGTTCAAGCAACAAAGGCACAAGTATACTGACTTCCGAAGTGTTTGCCTGGGCAGTGTACGGCATGGCCACTCCCTGAGTTAGCTGATATCGTTGTCTACGATTATTATTCTGTTGTTTGACGATATTAGTCTTCTATTGATTCTTCGAGCGTTTGTCATACACCCTTAAGGTGACCGTCTGCCTAGGCCGCCAAAGAGTGTGCAGAGCTTCGGCCGTTACCGTATTATTCGAAAACTGCTCATCGCATTTTAGTGATGTCGGCTTAGCAATAGCATTTAAATAAAAAAAGAGCTAACCACGTGTATACCAAGTTCATAACTTCTCATAAAAGCATATTTTCTAGCGGCTGAAAATGACGATAATGGGAGTTTTTACAGTCGGTATTTTATGTGTATGTAAATATTGACGTTTAAGCTTTAAAGTGTATACGTGTGTAGAATACAACTGTATCTTTAATAATACGTTATAAAATGGTCACCGCTGAAAGTCTTGATACATGCGAGTTGTTGGGGAGAAACAAAATATCTGCTATTTCAGGGGCAAAAATCTAACAATCAGTTTGGTGTATTGCTACAGAAGAATTCAGATACAAACAATGATATATACGTGCTAAAACTGCCAGAATGAATTTTTGATAGATGTATTAATTAGCGGTAAAAAAAAATTATTTTCGAAACCACCGCAAAACTAAAGGAGCGAGGCCAACGTGGTTACTTCAGTATACTAGTGAACTATAAGATAGCTTAAAATGAATGAAAATGTGTATGTATAGATATAATATATAATATATTGTATTTACATACATACACACGTAAAGGTAAATAGAGCATATCTTGTCTTGTCAGAAATAATAAAATATATTTAACTAGCTGTCCGTCTGCGGCTTTGCCCGCGTATCACTTGTAGCGCACCTGGTAATGTCGGTAGTATTCTTTAAATAAAGATCACTATCATAGGTCAGCAAAGATATTTTCTATCCGATTACGCATAGAACAGAACTTTGTGTCGACAGGATTGCTAAATGTAACCTCGTAGAAAATATTTATTGATGGCACTTATTTGCTTAACGGATCGTCCACTCTTAATGGTTTACAAATTTCTCCCGTGATCGTATTATTATATCCAGTAGAAAAAGTGTTATATAATCATTTTATGTATTTACGTTTAGGATTTATTTTAAAACCTGCAATATATCGAAACATCAAATAATGATATACCTGTCGAAGGTTTGTGGAAAATTAATTTTGTGCATTTCCACCTCTTTAGTGGTCGTTTTTCGAAAATTTTCGGGAAAAAAATTAGGCATTTGAATGAGTATTCGAGAGGTACGGATATCACAGCAATAAAGCGTCGGGTTCAAGATGTATAGACGATTTATTAAATAACACATTTCACCCTCTTATACCACTGTGAGGTCAAATACAGATAAGTCTTGACATTTGTATACTGTTATTTACGTAATAATCCTAACACGAAAATCAACTTTGTATCTATGGGCTCGATAGACATAGATGATTTATCGCAGCAAACACTATTCACAACTTTAGGGGTACAATTACAAAAAATTATAAACTTTTTTATAGGTGTATCCTTAAAGTGAATACACGCCGATAGACTGTTGCATCCGAGGTATATCGACAATTCATTAGAAATGCATTTAACATATTTTGACAAAAATTGTTTCGTCTCGGGTAGCTGTCGGGTCTTTCTATAAGAATTATTTTTAAGCAAAAATAGCGTGGATATCTATATCTAATCAAAATGTTCATTATATATATTTATATATGTAAATACATGCGCGCATACATACATTTACATACATACACACACACGCACACGCAGAGGATGTTCATAAAAATGTGTTACAAACATTGCGAGATGGTCCCTTGTAAAAGGTGAGGTAAAGTTATGTGATGCAAGTTTTTGGTTGGTGAAAATCTTAAGGGTGAAATTTGCGATTAAAAATTTGATATCATAAACCCGCTTTTGTTAAATTAAACGAAATGAGGGAGGAATATTAATTAATTTCCGGGTGCTATTTAGTAATAACATAATCTGTAATGTAAGAAAATTGGTCCTGGTTACCTTTCACGTTCATTTAGGTAATAGGGTTCCTTAAAACATCTGTATATCGCGTGTTACCTACCCGTGAGGCTCCATGTTTTAGTAATCTTCTCGAAAACTATCCTCTTGAAGCAACAAGGCGCCTTTGTGTGTTCATTGGGGCGTCCTGCTACAAACTGTGTCATTTATTAAAAAATTAAGTGGTAAAAAACTTTGGCATAGCTGACCAATCTCATTATCTACTGTATTGAAGACGATATGCATTCGGAACCATTTTGTCACAGACTGGCAGATCTTGATGTTACTAAACCACACACGAAAAGTCATTATTTATTTCTCCTTTTTGGTATTTTTTTACAAATGTTGTTTTTTAATTGCAATTTTCAATCGCAAGCTCCTCCCTTAAGATTTACGCTAACCAAAAACTTGCACTATATCACTTTACCTCAGCATGGAATCTTCTCGCAAAGTTTGTAACATACTTTTTTTTGGGAACAACATATAATACACCCACATACAAACATGTTTCGCCTTTTCTTATCTTTCGGGTTAGAATTTGCAAACATCCTGAAAAATAAATACGATTAGGGTATTTAAGTAAGCATCATCCTGAAGCATGGAGCACTTCGATATCTCGACTGGTACAGATATGGAGGTATAATCGGAAAGACATTGAAGTCTTTTCATCCTCTAAAGAATCTAGTTTCGAAAAATCTTGAAATTCCTTCTTATAAAGTACAGGTGTCATTGTTTTCAGGCAGGTTTACTTGTGTCGAAAAATATTGTTTAGAACGAATTTGTTGTGGAGGTGATGTGCAAGTATAATGTAGCTATTATCGGGAACTTTTGTTCTCATTAATCCTGCTAGTTGTGACAAACGAGAGATAAATGGCAGATTGAGTGTTATAAAAATTGGATAATTATTTTTGGTTGATATATAATATAAATTTGACGTCAAAATTTATGCCTGCATATTGTGAGCTATTTTTTTGTCAATTGTCTTGTATTAGACGAATCGTTCGTCAAAATATAACATTTCCGTCTTTCATTTAGCAAATTGCTAACAGTGGAGGTTAATTAGGGCCCAAGTGCGATTGTTCGATACGACAGTACGTCTTGACATGAAGCACAGCAACCGTTTCCATTGTGAGATATGTAGAACGACTTTTCATGCAGACCCTGTCTCGGAAAACAAAACAATGTTCACTGTTGCCAAGTTAATACTATTTCGTTTTCTGCGGCGTGGAGCGTTGTGTAAAATAGGTAGGCCTAATTACAATTTAATCTGTTAACCTGTGTGAAATTTAATATTTTTGTTCACATACTACGCATCATTCTATAAGTGGCAGGAAGAAATTTTGAAAACATTGTTCGTGTAAAGACACGAATGCATTGAAAGCGAAATGATCAAAATCGTACTGGGAACTTAGGGGAGATGTAAATGCATCGAGTATTAAGTCGCGTTCTTTCAACTTCACTGTCACACGACAGATGGTTAGTATTGTGTGTAAATTTTATGGATGTATTCAAGTCGAAGGGACGAGTGGCTTGTTTATTGACGTGACCTTGTCGATGTAAATGAAAATGAGTTCCAGGAAACTAGATACGGTCCCGAACGTTGGCCCCGTTCCAAGCAAGCATCCTTGGCTTGCCACTGCAGCAGAGATGTCTATAGGCTATTCATAGTTAGTAGAACACTTTTGGAGACCGTCGTGTCAAGAATAATTATTAAAGTGTATTATCATTGTCTACTTTAGTGTGTGATCTCTATGCTCTATGTTCGTTACACTATTATGTTGTAATAATGCCGAAAATGGAATTTATCTGAAAAGTAGAAAAAAATATATAACCAGAGTTTCAGAAGTGTTCACTTTACTGTAAATATACTATATGTATTCCCGAGATTGTTCCGTAATTAATACCACGTCTGGTGTTTCTCATTGTATTTCACTGCCGTGTATTATCTTAATTAAAACTTACATGGATTTAACCTGTTTCCCTTCCACTATTATAGTTCATTGGCTACTTCTGTTGCAAGTTGCTGTTTGCGTGTGTTACCCTGATAGTATGTTTTCATTTTTGCCAATGGTTTTTATGTCGACTTCGATTGGTTTTGTCTCAGGAATGTTGCATCTAAACAGGAAAATACATGTAACTATGATCCGTAATTTCGCTGTCAACCGTACAAGTAGAAAGGCGACTATATTTCATGTTTAGAGATGATGGTTTATCGCGGGAAAACTTGACTATTTGCTGGATTTCAACACACGTTCAGCTTACCAGAAGATTACTGATTTTAGCTTGTATTAGAAATACATACATTTTACTTTGGTAATGAACATTCGGGCATTAAATAAATGTGCAGTCAACGCAGTAAAGTTGCATTAAATCGTTTCAATATTGTTTTGGTCTAGTTATGCAAACTGCTGCTCTTTTATATATGAATCATTTATTTAACATTACTAATGATTTATTTAGTACATGTTCATATTTTTATATGTATCAAGTAATTTCAATAAATGCCGTTCAAATTTACTAGGGCATTTTCTTTAAACGTATTGTAGTAATCGTACATAATTTATTTATACAACGTTTATTAAAGTTGTGTCTTTGTAAATATCTGTACGTGCATGTCAAACTTTTTAACAGGCGAGGGATATTTTTTGAGTTAATAACATCTAAAATGTAATAACATTCTTTTTAGCAGTGCTTTTGATGGAAAATCCTGTTGGTGACCCTATCCCGGATTTTAAGAACTCAACTGGTGCAAAACTACTGTAAATATTTATTGTAAATGTTGAGTGACTAAACACTGAATCTATGGAAAGTTCTAACTTATATGCAGTTTTTTTTTGTTTCAACTTTAGTAAACTTTATTTGTTTATTTATTTGTTTTGTTTTAATTTTTTTTGGTGAAGTTAAGACTGAAATGCCTTCTCTTACGCTACTAAATTTAAAACAGATATCACATGCACAAGGGTAGCTGTAAAAATAAGGCGAAAAGTTAACACGAAACTATTCAAAATAATAGTAAAACAAATAAAATTAACTGTATTAAAATGAAACACGTTGACAGCTGCGACAAAACAAATGAAAACAAATCTAAATCGTGAAATAGACTTGCGGCTTACTGTATTTGCTATCGACAAGTTATTCAACAAACAAGAATGAGATAAATAATACAGATGGTGTGTGCCGTTAAGTTCAGTAGAAGAGAAAAATAAATTTTACTAAGTTTACATATTCGAGACAGTAGCACTAAAATTAATAATAAAATTACTTGAAAATTGATTCAATAGAATATACACTGAAATATATACATAATTACAGGAAATGTGATGTAAGGCAGAGAGAAATCTAACGAAAAAGTCGGGTGTTACAAATATTTGATCGTATCGCGCTTTAAGGTGATAGTGTTGCCTAGTTTCTGATATTGAAGATGTAAATTATTCCAAGCTCTTGCAACAGAACGTGAAGGAATTATCATATACTTGAGTTTTGTGAGAAGGAATAGTTAAAAGCTGACGTTTTGGCACGAAGTATTTTGATCATCAGGGGGAAAATCATATAACTTTAAAATCCTTCATCTCGATCGAGTCTAGAATCGATTACGACAAACATTTTGTGGCGGTACCATAATTTACTTGGATGTCGTCTTACGGACTCTTCTTAACATCGCTGAAAGTTTTTGACCAAAGAATCAAGTCCGCACCGCATCTCTGACTACCTCGCTGGTGTGCGTCCGTACAGACATGCGTTAGGTAATGTTTTGGCGCGTCTATTATCTGCAGTATTTGGCTTGGACGTGTTTACTGTCTCGTTGCTGCAGCTTCCACGTCGTTTATGACGAACAATTCATACACGCCAGGGACTCGTGTGGCGCGCGCGCACAATAGTTCATCCCTCTGTTGTACGTATAGCCCCGTGAAGACCAATTGGCCTGTCCTTATGCACACACCTACGACCTAGGCCACATTAGTGCTATTGTGTTGAGCCCTTATTGACTGGCAGTGTCACTAGTATAGTTGTGTTGTTTTTACGTTGCTGTATATCGCCATACTATAGTCTGTTCACTTTAAACTGAGCACTCCCCAACACTTTTAAGATCCAGGAACTGCATTTCATTTGGGCCAAGTGTGCTAAATTTTGAGATGTGGGGAAATGTTTACACTGGTTCTTTGTTTCAGGGAAGTTTTCAGGTAAAAAAAAAAAAAAAAATTAAATATGATTGCAAAATGGCTAAAAGAAAAATGTAAGGAGTGGTCACTTTATCGTGCACAGTCTGTGTGTCCCTAGTGACTGACACACGGACTTTTTACTTGTTTCATTTACCGTGGTGATAAAACGACACATCTGTACCAGTACAGAGCGAGATGGCGCAAAGGTGATGCGTTGGACACAACATTGGATAAGACCCGGGTACGGCTCCCGGCTCAGGCTATTCTAATTTTGGCTCTCCGTAGTTTCCTGAAATCGTTCCAGGTGGATGCTGGGATGATCAGGGCGACTTCTTTCCTTGCTCCTGGCTTAGTGTTATGTGCCACAGAATAAATAATTTATATGGTTATGTGACCTGTCTCCAGTGACGACGTTGGCGACAAGACGTTAACCACAAATGAAAATAATATAACCACTATGCAAGTGGCGTCCACAATTGTGTCTGTGTTAAGGGGATCCATGTCAGATCGGTTTTACTGTTTTTCTTATAAATCAGGGAATATGCACATTGTTTTACTTTTTTCACGCTGACAAGGCATAGTTTATTGTTTCATTCAGTTTTTGGAATCCATACGGCATTGTTTCTGTTAATGTTGCGCCTCTGTACCCGCTCCCGTAAATAAAGCAATTTTTTCCTTTTCATCTGTTTCCCTTTGCAAAATAATGGTTCCAGCAATTACAGAAAATCGATTAAGTTTGTATCTATGCCTTGTCGCGACAAAAATTTTGATACATCGACGGGAACAGAAATTATCGAGAAGAAACAGATACATCCAAGGTGGTAGGGATCAATACCCCTTAATAAGAGGACGGTATTTTAACTGCAGTGTCCAGGCCTGTATTTCTAAGGCCGTACTCCACAGCGTTGATGACTCGGTGGTTGATGCGCCGAGTAAGCACACTGGATGTGCGACAAGCGAGTGCATAGTGATTGTGGGGAGGTGGCCCGCGTGGCAGTGGCCGGATGTCGACCTGAGGACACTTGGAGCGGGCGGTGAGGCTCCTTCAACGTCGGCGCGCCGCACGTGCATCCTCCGTGACTGGTGACAGGCGGCCGACCGGCCCCGGGGTCTATTCTTGGCGGCTAGCACCATAGGGAATCCGTTCAAAGTTGCCGGAGATTTATCTGCTGGATGAAAGCTATCAGCACGATATTCCGAGCAAACAGCCAGGCCAAGAAGGGTCGTTAGTCCCCCTCCTTCTCGTTCCCTTCAACTGCAGACAGCTGCCAAACTTCTCCCCGCCTCTCCCTGAATACAGTTTTGTCCCCCCTCGTGCCTTTTTTCCCAGGCTTCCAACAGGCTGTCCACTCGTAAATTTACTTCAGGGTATTTCCAAGCTGAGAGACCAGTTGCTAATGCGCTTTGAGTTTTTTTAAAAAGCCAATTAAATGGTGGACGGACGGTCTCCCTTCACCCCTTTTCTCAGCACCTGCACCCTTGACTTCCTTCTCCGTCTTCCCGTGCGAGACTAATGTTGTGGGAAGCTGCAGACAATAGACGTTCTGTGACGACGCCTCTTCCCTCGGGCCGGACTTGACGCTTTGCCAAGCGACGCGGGTCTCTGGCTGCGTGATCATTTGGCAACCGCCGCTCGTAATCTGGGAGGCGTCCCTACACAGCAACGCCAGCTGAATAGGAACTGACGTTCCCCCGACGACGCTCGACTTGCTGCACCCAGTGCTCAATTTTGCCACGATAACATCTCGTGCGCTGGAAATGTACTTGTTCGGGAGCCTTTACGGCGCGCGAATCCTCTAGTTAATCTAGTCAGTAGTATGTAGGGCCCAGTTGTTTTCGCGAAAAGATTTTTGCAGCACTTTGTTTCAGTGATTGAATGCCGTAACATCCAGCGTCTGGAGGTTAAACCCGCAAATAACAGACGTGATGTGACGCAGTTATCCGTATACTGATTGGAACAGTCAAATTAATAACGACTCTGCACAAAAACGCTCTGCCAATAGCCATGTAGTTGAGCTGCAGGTGTGCATTTAAGGTATTGAAACGGTGTGTGGCAAAAATCTTTTCGCGATAACTACCGAGCCCTAGACTAGCGCATGGACGGCGTTGCAGCGTGTAACGCGTATTCTTTTTTTTTTTTTTACTCGAAACCGCTTAACGTATTCATATTATGGTTATCTACAAAAGGAACACACACTTGAAACTATGCTTCAGTGTTTTAACATATTCAGCACGCTTGTTAGAAACATGATTTTCGGGCCTCTCAAAATGGCTAAAAACGAGAGGCATGCGTTGGTCTTTACTTCATAATATTAAAATATGAAATGGTGTGGTCACCGCTTAAAATTCTGTAGAGAAATTACTTCACCGAAAACCTTGCACGCCAGTTTGGCGGCGAATAGAGGCGATATGTTTCTCGCCAAGAGTGGGACACTGACTCTTATCGCTACGCTGTTCCCACGCGTCAAAGGTGGAAATTCGACACTGGCGAAGACTCCTCTTAAGAGGGCAGCTCTAAAAGTATCAGTTAAAATTGTATGTTTATCTAAGCCAATTTGCAAAAATAAAAAACCAACAACTTTCTGAGTGGAAATTTTTCTCGGCACACCTGTTTCTAAACCAAGCCATTGCAGCAAATTGTGTGTCACAGAAAACCAGATAATTCACACAAACAAACCCACCATATGTAATTTAACATGCTTACTCTCGCCAGAGTCCAGAGGTAATTAACTGCTGAATTTGTAGAGTCAAGCATGCATAAAGATAATATGATGTAAAGTAACCCAACATGAAATAAAATTTGTTTTCCCTCGTATAAAAAAGGGAGGTGCCGGAGTGTAGTGACCAGACCATTCGCCTCCCACCTTGGCGATCCCAATTTGATTCTCGCTGGGGCCACTGGCCAATTCCGCAGGTGTGAAACGTGCCGGACCTCTCATGCTTGCCGTTGATGCAGAGAGACGCGGTAGGGCATAACATAAGCCTTTTGCTGCAAGCTACATCATTGCGGGGGAAGTATTCAGCTAGAGGAGTGGAGCCAAGATGTCTAGTCCTGGAAGGAATGTGTTGTGCACGGGGAAGGCGCACCACGTCCTGTATTTAGAGGGTGTTATGCATCAACCATCTGTGTGCCAGTTATTATTAAGCACAACATGTCAAGCTGAATGGTTTTCTTTTGGTCCTATTACTGGCTGTTCCAAATTTGGACTTTTATAGAACTAAAATGTTTTACACTGCGCGCCAGCTCAGATGGCGAGTGGCAGCTACTGAGTGAAGGGCACATTCAAGGAATTCAAGCAGCAGGCCGCTGCGAAAACGCCTAGTAGCCTATAAATACCCGAATGGAACTGACCTATGTAAATTAGCCATTCGAATTAAAAACAGCAGTAATATTATATACAACACATTCCAGCTCGTTACCCGCCAACTTACATGGTGCGTGCTGTGTGTGTTTTACTCAATCAGTTGGCGCATAACACCGTCCATTTTCCCGCGGCAAGCTGGGAAGCCCGGTAAAATGGCGTCCGTTTGACTAGAACAGCGTAAGGAAATAACTTTGTAATTAAGTTGGTCGCCTCCCCAGGCCTTTGAGCGGTGTGCAAAACTTCGGTCGTTACCAAATTATTCGAATACCGCTTATAAGCTGGAATGTGTTGTATATAATAGGACTTCGGCGTTTTCCGAGAGTCAGGAGTTTGTTAGGCTAGCAACTATCGGCAAAATCGGCAAGCTACTTCGCGAGTGCAAGAACAAACGCGACCACTGCCCACATGCTTATTGGGCAAGTATGTTTACTTACGTTATATGAAATAGAATCTAAGTAGCTGCTGGCTCATTCAGGACTGTGCTGCGTTGTTATTGAAAAGAGGCCCGCCAACTGGAAGCATCTCGGATGGCACTTGAAATGCGAATGGTACTTTGGATGAGGTCGCGTTCGCTGTAAGAAGGGCAGGTTTCTGTCGAGAGACGGCAGTGGGCGCTGGACCCGGTGTTAGGGAAGACAACAGCGAGACGAGGGATGACGAATCGGCGGGAAGAGTACGACGGCGGGAGTGCTGAATAGTGTGTGCCTACTGACGAGATTATGCTGGAGCAAGGAAAGACGACCTTTGGTATACATGCTTATTATCGAGAATACGACATGTAAATTGACAAGGAATTATAAAGTGACGTAATTTGTAATCCGACTAGCGACAAACACCAATTTTATATGGGGTCGCGGTAGCCGAATGGTCAGACCATTTGCCTCCTATCAAGGCGATCCGGGTGCGATTCCGGGTGGGGTCAGTCCCTATCGCATGTTAGAATCGTGCCGGACGATGCGGTGTCCTCCGCCCCTCTTATTCCGACGCTGCTCCATACTCGCCCAATGTCACCCCTCACCATCACTGAAGACCAACTGACCGCTCGCTCGCTCACCAATTTTATACCACATTTTGGTTAGTGACGAATGTTAAGGATTTTGGATATTAGGTGTGATTACTGAGTGATAAATTGGGCCTACGTTTTATATGTAGGCTTGCAGATAATTTTAACAATGTGTTAATTTGTGGGATGATAGCTTGTAAAAGAAGTTCACTTGAACGTGCTTGAATATTGAATTTCTTCAAATAAAATAAAACTAATCTTTCATTGTTTATTTTATTTCGCCTGCTAATTAGTGCAGTTGAAAGAGTATTAGCGTTCTCTTACACTTAGCTAATCATAACACTCACTACAAACTTAAACTAAACGTCAGCTATTCAAATACTTGTTAGTAATGTTGTTGATTACAAACTTACATTGATATGCATATGGCACTATTCGGAGTTTCGTTGTTTAATATCAAAGAGTTTTTCAGAGTAGCATTACTCTAATTGTTTATTTTATTTAATATTTCATTTTTTTTTTTAGAAGTTAAGGCTAAAATGCCGGCTCTCTTTATCCTTATTACAAGCGTAACAATATAAATGAATCGAAACTTAACAAAAATAATTCAAAATAATAACTAAGCATGTAAAATTTACACTGTCAAAATTAAACGAGTGGCTAGCTATCAAAATCCTAGAATAGAGTAGCAGCTTATAATAGACATTATTGAGATTACTAAACATAAGAATGAGATATACTATTCAAATTACTTCTGCTATTTTGTCCTGTATATTATTACTATTAATAAAATTAATTAAAAGAGAGTAACACAAAAAAAGGTTGATAGAACAACTTATTTTATAAAATTGATTCTATAAAATCTTGATATAACTATATATACAATTAGGATATGTAATGTAAGGCAGAGAGAATTTTAATAAAAAAGTCAGGTCTCACTAGTGTATGGGTGATTTGAACTGATGGAGTCATCTGCGAATTGTCTTGATATGTTTGATCTTATTGCGCTTGAAGGAGATTAGTGTCCTGATTTCCAATATTCAAAGGTAAATTATGCCAAGCTCTTGCTACATAAACAATGAAGGAATTTTCATATCGTCGGTATATTGCCAAAAGGGCCAATATCACATTTTAAAATATGCGATATTGGCCCTTTTGGCAATATACCGACGATATATAGCTTAGTTTTGTGAGCAGGAATAGTTAAGCAAGCCGTCGTTTTGGCGCGAGTGTTAATCTGGCGTTGAGCTATTATTGTTAGCGAGTACAGACAACTCGAAAACACATTTTCGGCTTACTTTTTTGTAATCTATCACCACATAAAATTAACGTAACACATACACATATGTACATCATATACGCACATACAAACGCACACACGCCAACGAGTATAGGATATTAAGAGGTACTCGGAACTTATGAACTTCATTGGTACGTTGATGAGATGCTTCAAACATTCACGCCCGGCCGCGCAACTTTGGGCGAGATGTGTTGCCCGCAGAGGGAGGGGGGGGGATGACACGCACATGGAATTCTGTTTAGTGTGGGAGGGCCAAAAACAGACCGTATGCGCGCACGTGTGTAAGCTCTGGCAAACTTCCGCCCCGCGGGGGGTGAAGAAGCCCCCTTCTAACTGGTGTAGCTCGCGAGGAGAGGGGGTGAGGATGAAAGATAGACGCGCCAGGAATTCCGCGCATAGCTGCTTCTCCCTCCCCCTCCATCCTTCTTGCAGAGAGCCATCAGTTTCGCCTGGGTGTCGCAACATTCTTGCTGCCGGCCAAGGCGTGCTAAGCGCCGCCGGACCCATTAGACAGTCACATTCATCTCGACGCGACGGCATGCGTCCAGAAATACCGGCCGGCCTTTGTGTGTTCGTCGGGATGTCTACTACCGTGCAAGGTCCCCGAAAGTGTTCCGAGTTCCTTTTGTCGCGAATAAACAGTAACTATGCTGAATAAAAACTTAGCGAGAACGTATATTAAATAACTCGCGTTTTAGATAGATTTATAGTGGATGTGTAGGGCGCTTGAATTAAGAATTGTATTCGTTACCGTTCCTGAATTTAAAAAACTCAGGCATGTTCCATGTTAATATAAACATTTTATAATGCATCTTAAGTCACTCGGACAGTATTTCAAAATCAAGCGTGACGAAACTGCATAATTTTTAGTTGAAAGTTAGTGTGTTAATAATTTGTGTTCTTTGTATCGATTCATAACCATGGTTCGTTTGAAATGTACTGAAATATTCTGAAAAATGTTGTAAAAACATATTTTACGAGCAGTTATTTCAACAAGGACATAGTTCTTAAATTGTTGGAAACGTAATGCCAACTTACATGATAGAGAGATGTAACTTGAAAATAAGTTAACCGCGCTTCCCAGCAGTGTTCAGAGAAACATACTTCCGCAGCGGAAGAAGGTTGCGTTTCAAAGCGGATTCCGTTCTCCGCTGCGGAGTTCATTCCGCAGCTAGGAAAACGCGCCTATAGACACCATTAGTGTGACGTCACACGATGATGTTGGTTCCAAGTAAACACACTGCATCCATGCTACACAATGATGGCATTTTTTTGTCCCTGTTCGTAATAATCAACAGATAAATTGTACAAATGCTTTTGTTTTCCGAATTTATTAAAACCAAAGAAATTATTTGAGTGTAAATAGTGACGAGGTTACTTAACCTAGAGACAAACATGCATGTTCTCGTTTGACTAGTATTACAATTGACCTGCAATTAAAAGAAATGCTGTACAAATATAATAAATTAGGTTAGAAGCCTACATTTATGTTCAGTGTAGTCATTCTTTAAATAAATCCAACATTATGTTTTGCCATTCGTATTTTTTTTTTACGTTAGGTACCTTCCCCAGGCGAAGAAAACTTGAAACTAATTAATATGGGAATCGGATGTAAAATTATAGAATGTAAATTTCGTACGTGGATTGTGATAATTAACATAACTTGTCATTAACTAGTCAAGTTTTAAGTTACCGCGCAAAGGTGTTACAGAAGACTGAGTACAAACATTTCAGCACCACACAAGTACAGAAACACGGTACAGAACGGCGCATGAGAAATATAATAACAGAATTCGCAATTTTACCGTTTTATGTTTGGCCTACCTCAAGATGTTGCTTAACACTTTCCCCAAATTTTATAGTTACTACTTTATTTTAAGACTAGATAACAGTAGGTAAGGCAATTCGAGGTTGGAAAAATTGCGGGTAAGGGGCACAAAAAATAATGTGGCAAGTGCAGTGAAACTGAGGAGGGCTACAGAAAACTACGTAGCAGGTGTGAGTGAGTGAATAGATTTTTGGTCAGCGCTTAACATCGAGGTCTTTAGTGCTGGTGGAAATGACTTGATGTGACTATGGAGCAGCGCCGGAATGAATTTGGGGGGGGGGGGGAGGTAAACGGGAGAACCCCGAGAAAACCCAACGATCAGCAGCATCGCCCGGCACGATTCCCACATGTGAAAATCCGGGGACCGACCCTGCTATATAGCAAGAGCACTGACAGTTGTACGCAACTGACAATGAAAATCTTGGGCAGGGACATAAAAATCTCGGAGCAGAGGTACAGAAAATTGTAGCGTAGGGGCACTATAAATGTGAGGCAGGAACCTTTAAATCATGGAGCAAAGGTACAGATAAATTATAGGGTAGGGGAACATAAACTTGTAGGGTAAGGACATTAAAAATGTGAGGCAGGAACATTAACAACCATGGAGCAGAGCTGCAGAAAATTGTAGGGCAGGGGCATTGGAAATTTGAGGCAAATACATTAAATATCATTGGGTAGCAGTATAGAAAATTGTAGGGTAGGGGCACTGGAACTGTGAGGCAGAAACATTAAAAATCACAAGGTAGAAGTATAGAAAATTGAAGGGTAGGGGCAATGGAAATAGGAGGCAGAGACATTAAATATCATGGGGTAGAGGTATAGGACATTGTTGGGAAGGAGCATTGGAAATGGGAAGCAGAAACATTAAATATCATGGGGTAGAGATATAGGAAATGTGAGGCAGAGACATTATACATCATGGGGCCGAGGCACCGAAAATTGTAGGGTAGGGGCACTGGAACTGTGAGGTAGAGACATTAAAAACCATGGGGCAGAGATACATAAAATTGTTACGTAGGGGCACTAGAAATGTGAGTCAGAGACATTAAAATTAACGGGTTAGAGGTACAGAAAATTTTAGGGTTAAAGAATGCAGAAGGGGCAGGGGCAAATTGTAGGCAGGGGAGTTTATATTGGAAACCTGAATGCCAAACCATGCTAACCCCAAAATTTATGAGATACCAATAAAATGCAATATTTTTTTTGCGCACATTTATATATATATATATATATATATATATATATATATATATATATATATATATTAGTAACATACTTAAGATAGAACAATAAAGATAGTAAAAAATTTTACGTTTTGGAGTTACGTAGTATGGTTTGGAATTCAGGTCCCCAATTATAGGGCAGGGCACTAAGGCAGGACACGTAAACTACGCCAGAAATATTGTATGGATCATTATATTAACATTTCTCTCGCTATGTGTGTTAATTTTTTCGTCTCCGACAAAAAAGTAATTAGATTAATAAACGATTTAAGGAAATGTGATTCCTGTAGAGATAGTTTTAAACAGTTAGGTATTGTGACAGTTCCTAGTTTATATATGTATGCAAATGAGTTTTATGTTGCAGGGCACAAACATGTAATCTTCACACAATCAGAAATACATAACCATAACACCAGGAATGTATTGAAAATTGATTTGCCTTATGCTAGATTGACCAAAACTGTAAAAAGTAATTGTTGTATTCAATATAAGTATTATAATAAGCTTCCAGAGACTGTCAAGAAAGAAAAATATAGTAAATTTTGTAAATGTGTAAAACATTTTTTGAAAAAATAAGACCTTTTACTCGGTAGATGAATTTATGATGGTTAAACTTGAAAATAAGGATTTTATATTAATTGTATTGTAATATGATGTTAAAAAAATTTATAAACATTAATTTATGTATCTTAGCTTATGATATGAATTATATAACAAAACCTATTGCATGTATAATGCTTAATGGTTGCAAATTAATTGCAATTGAAAATTAAATTTATATTTAAATTATCAGTTTAAGTGGGAAATCCTGCCGCACTCTTGTTCATAATTCTTTTAGGCATAAACGAAAGTATTTTTTTTAACGCAATTACAAAAAATATGTTGGGGAAGCCAAATGGAGTTTTCAGTGATAAACTTTCAAAACAAACATTCGTTTGGAACCAGCGTCCCTCATGTGACGTCACAACTAATGGTATACTCCTCTGCGACTTGGGCAGAAAAGGGCGTTGAACATAAATCGATGCTATGTATATTATTGAAGTTTGCTGGCTTCTCGAAGCCAGTATGGAAAAATTAAAAAAAGATAATTCGTAGTAAAAAGTTTATTTGCTGTCTTTCTGAGCGTCGATGTGGTAAAACATTTGTTCATAAACATGCAAAAACCTGTTTGCTACTATTGCTAATTTCTATTTTTTCCTGAAGTGACTTCCAAAAACCTGGAAATTTCAATAGACGTTTGTAGCATTACTTCCGCGTCCCACGTTCTCTCTTCGTATAGGTGTTTTCAGAAATTCGTAGAAGCAGTTGACATCTTCGTATCGTTTTAAGAAACCGTATGTATACACGCTCTGTTGTGAGAAAGAATTATTGCCATACCTATGTGATATGTGTACTTCTGACGAGCATGCATGTGTATGTTCAGAGAGCAAAATGTCCTCCATTGTGAACCTCTGCCCGACATACCGATAATCTTGTTGGATGTTCTCTCAGTCATGCATCAGTCATGCATTGTTACCGCGGAAATAGTTTCCTTTCTTCGGTGTGAATGAAGAATATACCTAGTAATTATTATAATGCAACTTGAGTGTCAAGATAGCGACTTGTAACCAATAAATATTATGACTTTAAGCCAAAATACTTATTTGAGATTAGTAGGTAGTAGTTTTAGAAGACTAAAATATCCTTCACCAGGAAGTTTTTGACACTACAGTAATGAGAAGTATGTGAAATCAATCACAAAAATGTTGCTAATTATCCTTCTCTAGACATATCTGAATTGAGGGGGAGGGGGACGTTCTCAAGTGAGCTTCAGCACAGAAAATCGTGGATACGTTTATTTTGGGTTGCCTTGAGCCTTTTTCCCATGTCATAAGAATAATTATAAAAAAAATTAGTTAACAAATCACATTTAGAACAAAGTTGCAAATATCTAGGTTTACTGCTTAACAATGGTAAAGTCCAGCATTGCTCTTCTGGCGTAAAAACTATAAAGCGTAATATTTTTACCCCAGGAGTTGTACTGAAGACTATAAATTGAACTGCCAACTCGCTGGGTGTTATGTCAATAAAAATTGTGAAAGCCAGTTATGAGGAAAGTTACTTAGAGTGAAAATAAATTTCTACAGTAGTAAAATATGCTGCTTTGTATAACTAATGTACCGAACTCCTAGGAATGAAGACAAGAATGATAAACTCTGGAAATGATTGGATGGCAGACTAAATTGAAAATATTAAACAAATAGTGCAGCTTGAAAAGCTATACTAATTTGTGAAGTAAGTTTCAAAAGCATATTTTTTTTATTGTGAAAATGTTTGTATTTACAAAGGGCGATGAAACACGTTGGATTGTGAGGGATTTGAATCTTATCATTAGTCAAAGGCTTCCGTGAGCAGTTTGAATCCGTTCGTACATTATGGAAAATTTAACGGAGTACACATGCGCACACACGCACAGATATTGTATTTACTTTCTTATAAATCAAGGCCTACAGTTATGGCGTTCTTGGTAGAAGTGTTGTTTATAATTCTCTTTAATTTCTCGTGAAGTAGCAAACTGCTTACGAATTTTGTTATGATTCCACTAAAACATTTGAGGCGGATTGGTTTTTA
This sequence comes from Medauroidea extradentata, assembly GCA_003012365.1. Lineage (NCBI taxonomy): Eukaryota > Metazoa > Arthropoda > Insecta > Phasmatodea > Phasmatidae > Medauroidea > Medauroidea extradentata. The sequence goes on from PNEQ01001334.1 coordinate 23,219, forward strand.
CTGAAGAAAAAATTCTTAGTAATTTTAAACATCGTAATGGCATGTATATTTATTTACCTACCATCAAATGTGGATACTTTGACTGCAGAGGTAACATTGACCAACTCAAGAAATGTGTTTTGAAACCATTTAATGAACAAATTACAAATACGTATAGTTAAGTTTTCAAACTCTGTTAAGTTTGATCAATTTAGATAAAGTTTTCCATATATTCACCAAGTGGCACCAAATAAAATTGAGTCAGTAAATGTTATCCCAGCAGTCGAAGTATTCACATTTTACGGTGCCATAGTCACCGCGGCTTTAAATATGGCAACCTTGCCAAGAAGGGTAATTTTAAGGGGAAATATTGGAAAAATTTATTGTGTTATCAGTTTTTTAGCCATAACATTTTTTTTAAGTTGTATTATAAAAATTTTATCTTCGACAAAGCATAGGGTATTATATTCGTCGTAAACTGCTTGACATAAATAATAATGGAATCTTTCATTTATTAGTCATGCAGAATCATTGCAAAAAAATTATAGGGTAACTTCCAAGAATTCTCTTGCAATGATTCTGCTTGACAAATTAATGAAAGATTCCATTATTATTTATGGCACGCAGCTTACGAACAATATATTCTATGCTTTGTCGAAGAGAATATTTTGATAATACAATTTAAAACATATATATTAATGGCCAAAAACTGAAAATACAACAATATTGTCTTAACTCCCCGTTAAGGACCTCGCCTTCTACGCGCTTAGAATGCGTTGCAGCGTGTTCGTAAATACGTTTTTTTAATAACTATTACACATATTCCCAATGTGTCAATGCACGAAAAGAAAATACACTTGAAACTATGACTGAAGAGTCGTTTCAAAGCGTCACGTCGATTAGGAAAATAATTTCGGAGCTCCTCAAAATTGCTAAAAACTGCTTTTCCAACCTGTTATAGCCGAAAAACTACTCACGGGATTCGTGTGAAACTAGTCTAGGAGCATGCAATGAACTTTGCTTAAAACTTTCCACCAATAAAAAGATGGGGTCACCTCTGAAAGTGTCAGTCAGGCGAGTGATCTACGATAACACTGCACGCCGTTTCAGAGTCTTGCGGTAGAGGCGATACCGCGCCAGATAAGCCGGTCAACATCGCCCTTGGCACCGTGCCTCACTCACACAAACACACGGCTAGTAGGCGGGCACCTTAAGGGTGTTCAAGTGCGATAAAATCATAATATTATATCTGTATGAAATAGTGTTAGTTTTGTAGACAATACTTGAGAGTACAGTTAACCTTTTACGAAACAATTTTAGCTCTCATAGTTTTCTCATAAAGGTGTGCCAAAGTCAAAATTTGCTTGTTCTGTTGCCATGCAAATAGTGAAAACCAACTGACCTACTTGAATAAAATAATTCACTGTGATATTACATTCCATGAGCTATGAAATAAAGTATTTAAAAGACCATAACGTAATATTTAGGAAATCTTTAAAAAAAATCGCAAAACTACAGAAAAAAAGTTGAAAATTCGGCAATTTTTTTAAATACAAAAATTGCTCACTTGATTGTTTAAAAATGTTTTGTTACGTAGCCCGTCGTATGTTATTTGACTGTGAATTATTTCCCTTACGTAAGTCAATTGGTTTTCACTATTTGCATGGCAGCAGAACATGCCATTTTTTACTTTGACGCACCGTTATGAGAAAACTATGCGAGTTAAAATTGTTTCGTAAGAGGAAACTGTACTCACAAGTATCGTCTACAAAACAAACAATATGTAATATAAATATAAAATTATGATTTTATCGCACTTGAACATCCTTAAGGCGGCCGTCTACCCGCGCGTGAGAGGCTCAATAGCGACGGAGCAGTAAGGTCGACCTTGAAGCGCGCATCAAATGCCGCGTCGCCTCAACGAGCCGAGCGCTGAACTAGCGTGCAAGGTTCCCGCTGAACGGTTTTTACAATGGGACATTAAGCGGTGACCATATAATTTTAAAGGTGGAAAGTCTGCAGCTAAGTCCAGTGCAGGTCGCAACTTGAGTTTCACATACATCCGGTTAGTACATTTTAAAGTACGGCAGTCTGAAAAGGCCGGTTTTTGGCCACGTTGGAGGGCTTATAAACAGTGTTTATATTGAGCGTGGCGTCTTAACAATGAGGTTCCGACCTTGTCTGAAGTTTTTCTTTTCGTACGTTTGCACAATGGGCACACGTGGAATATTTTCGTATAAAAAACCTGTTTAGTATCACGCTGCAACGCATTTGAAGCCTGGGGTAGGTGGCCGCCTTGATAGCGCTTTGGATTCTTGCTCTACTGACGAAAGAAGGAAAGCCATTTTCGTTTGAGGGCACAAAGAGCTATTTCAACAGCCCACATTGACAAGGTTACCGCATCGTCGAAGACCGCGACCCTCTGCTCGAGACGGTATGCCAGTGCTGACGGACGTACCCCGTTTGACGGTGAGCGTGGTAGGCGCGACCCGTCATCGCACAGGAATCCAGCGCCCGGCCAAACAGACCGCGTGACGGCCCGACGGCTCTCGGAGGAATGTGTGCGCGCACACGCGTGCAAGGTCGCGCTGGCCAGTGGGTCTGCCAGCATGCGTGCGTGTTGCGGCCTAGTGTTTGCCCTGCCTACCCGCCACCCGGTCAGCTGGCGCAGACGTGGTCGCCAGAGGTGCATGTATGCGCTGTAGTTCGAACCACGGCCATTGAAAAACTGGCCTGGAGTACTGAGTTTTTTATTGGCGCCATTGGTAGAGCGGTGCTGTTAAAACACTGTGTTTAATGGAAGTACAGTACCAACCAAAAACATACAGTTTTCTTCGGGTTTCTGATGCTGAAAGATAGAATGTTTATATATATATATATATATATATATATATATATATATATATATATATATATATATAAATTTTTTCTCTGTGGCTGTGTACATAGATTTTTACATTCATGTACATCCTATGTTAAAAACACTTAAAGTAATGTACCTGAAGTAATTTTTGTTTTAACTTTCATGTATCACAAAATGTAGTGATTTGGTTCAGTTATATATTCACAAATTCATAGTTTTTAAACAACAAAAATACATACAAAGTTTATTTCCATAAAAATGAATCTTTATAAGATTACATTAAGGAAAAAATATGCAAAGTTGCTCTGACCAATATTAAGAATCCAGGACGGATTTAACATAAATGTACGAGTGAAGGCGGTGGCTCTATGTTTTTGGTTGTTAGTGCAGGAGTAGCAATTTTGTGTCCAAGCCTCTTGGGGCATTAGTAGTATGACAGCATAGAGCAGTGTTAAAACAACAGTATTTCTGAGTGTCAGGGGCTGTCTGTTGCAGCTAGTTTATGTCGTGAATCCCCATTCTCATCCTACTCATCTTTCAGCTGGTCAGAGCAAGGGGCTTAATAAATATCACCACATGCTATTTTTACCGACGAAGCGCAACTCAAGTGCCGAGCAAGTTAAACGGGACTTCTATTGCATGTACGTGGATATTTAATTCCAATGCAGTGCAACCAGGTGCAATGCAGGTGCAAATTTTGCACTGCATCCATAAAAAGCAATATTTAACAGGCCCCCAGGAGGACCTAATGGAAGAGCAACTCTGTAGGAGAAACCATAACCTTGTTTTTTCAATTAGTTATGTTGCTATCTGTCAGATGATAGGCAGCTCGTCGATAGCGAGGTCATTACAGACGGTGACACACAACTTGGTACAGTGATAGGAACTGGGAGAGGAGTCGGTTATGGCCTTTGTTAAGTAAGTGTCCCACATTCAGCTGGAGTAATTTCGGGAAACCATGGAAAACTAAAATCAGAGCCAGGTATCGAACCCAGGTGCTCTTGAATGCGAATTCAATGTGTTACAGTTGTGCCACCTCGTTTAGTCCATGAGTTTGTAGTTTTGCAACCTCTTGTTCAAAATGTAATGTCTAGCATTATAACTAGTGGTAAGTTACAAAATTGTGATGAAACTGTGTCTCTTGTGTGAAATTCTCGCAAGTGCCAAAAGTATAAGGTTACGGTTAACTCCGTAGGAACCACACTTCTATAATTGTCTCCTTTTTGTATGGGAAGACCAGCCTAAACTACCACGTGCATGGGCAACGGCCTTATAATTGGGATAAAGAAAAGAAATCCTGAACTGAATATTCCAGAAATTCGACTCCTCCGAAGACCAACTTATACAGTGAAATATAAGTTACATTTCATACTAAAACACGTCATTAACAAATAGGCAAATTTTATTTAGCATGTTGAAAAGTTAAAAACATTGCAATTCTGAAACATCTCTCTCCACCATTAAATTGCATGTTCTGATGTTGTTTTTAGGGGGAGGGGGGGAGATTGTTGTCTTCTTCAGGTGTCTTAGGCAATAATAAGGTTCTAGTTTAACATAGTTAGGACTATCTAATTTGATGCTCCCTGGGCAGTGGGTCCTAAATTACTGTTACAGACATTATAACAATTTAGATAGACTATGTCTTCGTCATGGAGCTTTGATGTTTACCTGGTGGGGGGAGGGGGATTTAGTTTTTGTAGGATAACTAAACTTTTTACTGGGTAAAAAATACGTATTTTTACAACCACTGAATGACATGTTGATCCATTGTGGAAGAACACTAGACGTAAGTTCATTAGCATTATGACCAAAGTAATGTTTTATCTTATCAGGTTTATGGATTAACCAAAATGCTTTCTATAATGCTGTAGCGAGTAGAAATCTTGTTGAAATCAAGATGGGATTAGAATTAATATGTGCAAGTACATATGTAGATCGTACTGTAAATTATAAAAGTCTAATTATAGCGGGAGGTGGCACAACTGTAACTTCTGTTTGGGAAGACTCTTGTTTCAATTCCTGGCTCTGGCCATCCTGATTTTGGTTTTCCGTGGTTCTTGAAATCATTCCAGACGAATGCTAGGATGGTTCCTCAGCAAAGGCCATGGCAGATTCCCTCAGTTGCCTCGTTATGTAAAATTATGTGGAACCTTCTCTATATCTCTCTGTCAATGAGATGTATACCCCACATAAATTAGAGCATTAAAATGTCAAGTTTAATCAGTTCATCACAGCTTTGTTATACGTAAAAAATTTACTAGATTAAATTTGTGGTATTTATTATGTGTATTGTTTTTAGCTCACATACTTGTTAAGGTCATCTGAATGTTTGGGGTTGTTTGTATTAGTGGGACTTTTAATGTATGCACGACCACCAATACTATAAAATTATTGGGATTGACGCAGATTTCCACATGTGTAAATCATACTGGACAGAGCCGTTGGTCAGAAGGTTTTCCTCGGGTGTCTCTCATTTTCCCCATCCTTTTATTCTGTCATTGCTTTGTACCTATTGTCACCCTTAACCAGTGCTGACAACCTCGGTAAGTACTGACCAAAATGTATGTACTCATCACATGCCCTTTAATTTTTACCAAGGATTGCAAATTTTTTAGTTATTTTATATTGGCTTTAAGAAACCTTAGCATTAATTAAGGTCTTACACCTTGTCAAATTGTATAAAAAAACAATATCAGTTATGCTGCTATTGGTAACCATTGAATCCTTCAAATAAAATTAATTCTTGCATGCTCATAAACTTATAGATTCATGAAGCATAAGTTCTCTATCATTTAGGCTGCACTTCTTTTAGAACAACTTTCTGGTCAGTCATCTTGGCAGCGAACTGATTCTTTTCAAAGTGGTTTCTTGAAAATTGCCAGGAATGAACCCAATTCTGGAGTTGTATTCCTACCTAGTAACTCACTGCAACTAGAGGGATGTAATTAATTTTCAAAACTATTATATAAGTGACTGAAGTCAAAAGGTGTAGTACATTGAGACAATTATGTGACAGAAAGCTAACATTTTTATGTGCTGTGATCTCTAAAACACATTTTTCGTGGGGAGATAGGTATATGATGTTGGTACTTTATATATTTTGTATGTAACCAATGAAGGAATTTTTATAACACCAGTTTCAGTGTTCTATACCACTAATTTCTTAAGTGTCTTTTAAGTGGTCATGCATACATCATTATACTGCTGACTATTGTAGAAATGGAATGTATGCTAGCCAACAAATAGCTTTCATAGCATTGATTCCCTGTTTACTTGATCTTGACCTTTGCTTTTAGGAGGCATCTCTGCGGGCGCTGAAAGTGTCAGGTGGCCGTTTTGATGCTGCCTTGGACATGCTGGTGAAACAACAGCAAGGGGAGCCAGTCAATGGAATGGCCAAGCCACCAGGTGAGATTGTTTCAAAGCTGTTCAGTGTAATATGTTTTAACTGCATGGTAGCCTTAATTCAGAATCAGTCATTTTTGTTCCATAATTATGCCTGCATATTTCTTTTGAGTAGTTAAATGTTTGTCGTGTTTTCGGCTTTTCACTTCATTATTTCCTGATAAGATTTTTGAGTGCATTTTGAATTTTCTAAAAGTTAAGTTAACAAGGAAGAGTACTTTATATAAAGAAACATGAAATCAGCCAAATGGGTAGAACTATGAATAAGAGTGAGAATGTGTAGAATTTTGTGGACTGGCGAGTATGGTTCAGTTAGGTTAGAAACACTCTGTAAATGCTCCTATTATTAATAGTTTCTTAACCAAACCTAACCTTGATTCTGGTGTTTTCCTCCAGATTTAAGGGGAACCAGACAGTAGTTATGTTGGTCGTTATGAAACTTATTAAAAAATTTTTTACAAACTTCTAAAATGCCTAACCAAATTGAAGCTTGCTTCGCCGCATTGTACAGTTAGTTGCCCTTGCCTAAGCTTTAATTTTTCTTACTTTCTTAGCCCTGTCCACAATGATAACTGCGTAGTTAAAGTATAAATTTGTAAATTGTTGTTGTACTAGTCAATTGCTACAATCATAAGCAATTGTAATGTACATCATCTGGAAAATATTTATTAGGCCTACAATATTTCCGTTCTTTAATTCACTATTAGAAAAATTTTAACGGTTAGGGTTGGACAATATAGTCAAGAGAAAAATTAAAATTCGTTTAGTACCGTAAATGTATTTGTTCATCCAGTTTCGTAACTTCAGTATTTTCCCATCCAGTTTCGTAACTTTGGCTGATCTATGTTCTGTATTAGAGTGTTGGTTTCCGTGAATGTGCATGTTGTCGACAGAACAAACTCCTTTGTCAACATCTGCATTTTATGCCAGGAAACGCAGTCTGTAAAGGAAATCTAATGTTTTATGCCAGTTGTCGATGCTCCTACAAACAGAACTTGTTAAGTCTCCATCGCTGAGGCCCATTTTACAGTGAACTGGAAATGTAAGAAAGCAGACGCATAACATGCAAACGAAACTAGCACATGGAGCAAAACAAATTTTATATTTTACAATGAATGAAAACACATTCGTAAATGTACAGACTTGCAACTTACGAAACTAAAAAGTATTGCTCATGTAAATTTCCGGCATTAGGGGAAAATAAATTTTACATTTATTTAGTATGTTATAAATAGTAGGCCTATAGCAAGGCCAAGTACGTGTTTTCTATGGAAAAAGACATTTTAACAGCCACCTAATTTTAACTTAGTAAATTGCAGTCAATATTTTACGAATAAATTTTTTTTTTTTCGTATGTTTAATTTTTTAAATGGTACTTAATGTAAAGTGTTCCGTAATATTTTAGTCACAAATAATAATTGTAAATACAGTGCACGAAGGTGAATTCATTTGTTAACTGTGAAAACTCAACATGTAAGTGTTGTAAACAAAAACGGTGGTGAAAGACAAAATGCTCGCTTGCTATTGGCTACATGTAAGCACAGATACGTAAGGGTTCGGAGTTGACTAACTCTCTTGCGTTTCCGGATGCATATCTGTCTGCTTGTGTCCTATTGTAGAACACACTCTGAGTGTCTTGCGTTTGCATTACGTATGCGCTTGCATGTCTGTGTAGAACAGGCCTAAAACAGTGTCTTCTTTATGAGTTGCACTGCCTTAAATGTGCTTCAAGCAAGTGTCCTTCCTTGCCCGTTCTATGCGTACATTACAAAACTTGTACATGTCAAATACATAATAACCTTAGTGAGAAAATTCTCTCTCACTGTCAGAAACTGTTGCTACAATTGTCGCAATAACATTCACCATCATCTCAAACAAACAGTTAACAACGTTTTTAATGGTGCTTTTTTTTCCGTTGAGTAAGAGTCAAATATATTTAATATATCGCAGCGATACGAGATGTGTCATATATTTGCTATGTATACCATAACTTAGCAATAAATATTGTGAAAATAGGTGATAATGGATTATCATTGTAAACACAGAAACGTATTATTTTCGTTATTTTTTTCACAGATTTAAGGAAATATGTGAATTTCATGTAAACTAAATATATTTCGACAAAAATTATTGGTTTTGCATGTTGCGAAAAACAGAAAACTTTATCCATAAGAAAGTATGAGTTCTTCCATTTTCAATGTATGACTTTTTCAGCATATGATATTTTGTCACTGAACGCTATTCCTAGAAATTGACATATTCTTTTACTCACTAACATTGTTGCTGTAATTTTGTATTATAATTATACTAGTTCTCGTCTCTATTGAAAGAATATCGCTGTTTAGTAGTTTATTTTACTTTCTATTCATTTATAAACTCGCTGATGTAACATTCATCCTTCAAACTTTCTGAACTTGTAAAATCAAGCTTTAAAATATTATGTAATCTTGGTATGTAAAATGTATATAATATTGGTATGTAAAATGTATGTAAAGACATTTTAATGATAGAGTGACGTGATGTAATCACAAGCTTTAGAGCATAAATGCTGGTGATGGTGTGGAGAGATTTGCACAAGGAGACACGTTGAATTTCGTGCAAAATAGCTACCAGAGATAAATGTTTCAACATTTAACTTATATGTTACTAAACTCAATATAAAATGATTTTGTACAACTACACTATGTTAAATAATACTTCTATACATGAATACGTACTTTATTTCTATTCTGTAAAATTACACTGTGTTCAAATTACTGTGGACATTAGGTATGTTCTAAACAAGCATTCAAACCCACTTTTTTTGTAATGCAGTTATTTATAATTAAATGCTGGTAGTTTAGAAAAATTTATCCTATTAAAATAATGGTTTTCTTTCTATTATTCCAGAAAATAGATCATTACAGCTACCTCCAAAGATTTCTTTTTGTTTTTGGAAGAGAGTTTAGGCGTACAAAATATTGGCAACCGAACTGACAGACTTGACAGACTTAGGTTTTGTAAAATTGTGTTAGATTTTGTTAGGTGATCAGTGGTATTAATTTATGCAACCTACATGTTCCCAATACAGTAAATATAAATCTAGGGACTCTATATACCAGTGTAACTTTGACTATGTATCCACATTCCTGAAAACTATATGATTATCTTTCAATGAACATGAAGTTCATAATAATTTGGAGCTCTAGCTTTATTGAAATATGTTAGGAAATGTCCTTAGTTAAATCAGATTGCTTGAGAATTCATGTTAGCACTGAGTGTTAAAATGTAAGTTGTGTAGTTTGCATAGAAATAAAAAAAGTCTTAAAATGTTTTGTTATGCTCCTTTAATTTAATTTTTTTTAAATTCATCTTGAACATCTAGTAAAATATTGTAATAATATAGTGTTATAAATGATTATGTTATGTTTGTGCAGGCATTAGCAGCAAGTTAATACGCAAGCCAAGCCTAGAGCGGGAGCTTAACATTCGTGGCAGCCCTGCTCTCGACAGTGGAGCTGGCAGTACTCGCTCTGACAGCCCCCGCATGACCGACTTGGTTACGCATCCTCAGCTCAGCCGCCAGTACTCTCCCAGTGCATTCTCTGAACCACCTCCACCCCCACCACCTCGCTGCAGTTCCACCCCACCACCGCCCCCACCACCTCATTCTTCCTCCTACAACTCTGTGCAACAGCTTCTGAAGCGCATGTCTCCTGCACCTGTTGTTCCCTCTCGACCCCCTGCTGTTCCTCCTGGGTCACCACAACCACCTACACAACGAGGAACTAGTCCAGTTGGTACCAACACTTCTCGACAGCAACCCATGATTGTACAGAATGGCCCTCAGGTTCAACAGCAGCTGTCGCAACAAATGCAAGCCCTAAACCTTTATCCCAACACAAATTCGAGCACTTCTGAGCCTCCACCACCATATCCACTGGCTTCTCCATCACCAACAAACCCTCCTCCTCCTCCTTCGTACACTGCATCAATACAGAGTAGGCAGAGCCCCACGCAAGACTACCGCAAGAGTCCATCGTCTGGAATATATTCTGGTCCCACATCAGCAGGCACTCCCAGTCCCATTACAGTGTCTGTATCAAGTCCCACACCCTCGTCAGTTACAAGGCCGACTCCTCTCCAAGCATGGGGTGCTCGACAGGCCAAAACGCAACCTCCCATCATAATGCAGTCTGTAAAGAGCACCCAAGTTCAGAAACCAGTTCTGCAGACAGCCATAGCTCCAACAGCCCCACCTCCACCTGTCACTTCTTCGACCCAGGCACCACCCCCGTCGTATGCATCCTCAATTCAACAGAAGCAGCAGACACCTGCCCCACCATACTCCCAAAAGCCAGTCCCATCTCCTCCTGTGCCTGTGCCTCCTTCCCCTGTAACCACGACCAGTCCTGTGACCGTACCCACAACAGATCCTCCCAGCTATGCCAGCACCATGCAAGCCCTCGCAGCTCAGAGGGGCCACATTCATCATGCACCTCAGCCACCTCCACCGTACGGTCCTACTGCCTCGGAACTGGCAGCCAGTGCTCAGGTGGCCACGGTTGAGAGTGCCATGTTGCCTCGACTCTCCCCAGCTGTGCATCCTCCACTTCAGAGGAAGTATTCTCCTGTAGTACCAGGAGTAGATCCCTCCAATTCTCGTTCTGAGAGCCCAGGATCGGCTTCATCGGCAGAGAGTAGGGTTACTGGGTACACACCACCTTCATCTGACAATGCAGTTGGCACTCCTCAGCATACACCGCCTCTTCCTCCTACGGCGTCATCGTCTGTGGCAAACAGGTGTAAGAATGGGAATGGAGGTAGTCACGTGCCTATTCAGAATGGTGGTGAGAGACGATCGAGTGTCCCAAGTCATGGATCACAATACAAGGTAAACCATCAATCCCCTATCCCCGAGAGGAAGCGCATGAGCAAAGAAAAAGAAGAGGAACGACGAGACAGCAAAGTGCGCAACTACTCACCTCAGGCCTTCAAGTTCTTCATGGAGCAGCATATCGAGAATGTGCTCAAATCACACAAGCAGCGCGTGTTTCGCCGCATGCAGCTCGAATCTGAAATGGAGAAGATTGGTCTAAGCCCAGAAGCACAGTGTCAGATGCGCAAAATGCTCTCTCAAAAAGAATCCAACTACATTAGGCTGAAGCGTGCCAAGATGGACAAGTCAATGTTCACTAAAATAAAGCCCATCGGAGTGGGTGCATTTGGAGAAGTAGCCCTGGTACGGAAGATAGATACGCATCACCTCTATGCCATGAAAACGTTGAGGAAAGCAGATGTACTGAAACGGAACCAGGTGGCTCATGTGAAAGCTGAGCGAGATATTCTTGCAGAAGCTGACAATGAGTGGGTAGTGAAACTCTACTATTCATTTCAAGATAAAGACTATTTGTATTTTGTTATGGACTACATACCTGGTGGAGATTTAATGTCGCTGTTAATTAAGAAAGGGATATTCGAAGAGCCTCTTGCCAGGTATAACCCATTTTTGTTTACAATATTGTACATATATTTTGCATACATTGATTTATTATTTTGATTATATTATTTTATGTGAACACTGATAAAATTATCTTTGTGGTAACAATTTTTATTAGTAGCAAAAAATTTCATGGTTGTGCTAATTTGACAATATTTTGGTTGAATTTAGCACGTGTTGTGATAAATGTGTATGTATACATGTCCATAATTTTTTTTTTTTGTTATAAGTACCAGGGGCACATCTCGAGGGAAGTTTAGAGGGGGTGGGAGGTTGAATTTTCCTGTAAACTGACTTAACTCTGTGATGGACTTGTAATGCCAGGAAAACTTACCAGACACTATTTTCTTTTCAGTTTTCTTTTAACATTTGAATTGCAGGAATCAAAATAAACTAAACGTGTAACATAGTGTGTCAGTCCAGGAACTTGTTTTACTTTATTGTGGTAGAAATTTCTATTTGGCCTTAGCCAAAGGTTACTGCGTGATTACTCAGACAAAATTTTATTAACTGTTGTATTCAGCTCCACATCACTTTCAAACTTCTGTCTTCTAAACCACAGCTCTTTCAGATGAATGTAGTGGGACTTATTAATGTGATTATTGCTTATTTATCACTATGTACACGCCACCATGCTTTTTAAAGAGTAGGCATGTTAGAGGCAGGTGTACTGGTTTTTTTTTTTTTTTTTTCCCTCTTTACTTTTGTAATTTACAGTGTTGAGCCACAAAAATTTGATTGAAATTTGGTACTTACAGTTTTATAATAGGCCACAACATTTTACTGTGATGATAAAACAAAGAAAGCATGTCTATGTTTTACAAACTTTACTGTGATTTGTTGTGCATCATATGGAATATGAATAGGTCAGATTCAAGTTCATTCATGCTAATGTTTCCAGGTTTTATATCGCTGAGTTGACGTGTGCAGTGGAAAGTGTTCACAAAATGGGATTTATTCATCGAGACATCAAGCCAGATAACATCTTAATTGACAGAGATGGACACATCAAACTGACAGATTTTGGTTTATGTACAGGATTTAGGTGGACCCACAACTCCAAATACTACCAAAATAATGGTAAGTGACTAGTAGTACTTTTTTTTTTTTTTTTTGAGACCTCTATAGATAACAAGTAAACTTTGTATAGAAGTCGAGGGTGTTAATATAATTCACTCACCTTTGGTATAGAATCAATCCACGAAAAACAAAAAACTCTCTCTCTCTCTCTCTCTCTCTCTCTCTCTATATATATATATATATATATATATATATATATATATATATATATATATATATATA